>JBBBDQ010001707.1:2062500-2300000 GCA_037127315.1 Ascarosepion bandense
AGTGAACTTGAAACGGCAAATCCATTTTCCGTATCTATAACCGTTGTGTCATTAAAATATACAACAAAGCGGCAACAAACAGTTTGAGAAATTTGCGTAAGAATGATCCAAAGATAAAGAAAATTACAGAAGAAAACATTCTTATTATAAAACACCTGTAGTAATCATAATTATAGAATAAGCATTGTCATTAGATATTCAAATTAAATTAACAAGATAAGTTAGTCAGCAAGACAAATGGATTGAGTAACTAAAAGACATTTGAATATCTTGCTGTTGTGAATACAATCAAGGAAATATTGCAAAGTATAACATTGACTAAAAATATGATATCAGCGAAATTTTAAGCTTTAATAAGCATCACACCTAAAAGCATGAAAGTTGTTTGAATAAGTAGACGGATTTATCAGGTGGAAGATTATTGATTCAAATATGGAGCTACTTTGAATGTGCCTTCAAATAAATAGTCGATCAAACGGCATAGAAAATATAGAATCATATTTTTGGCGAATATAATAGATAATGAGATTATAGGTTGCTTCCAAGTTAAGAATGATATCAAAATAAATGAAGTGAATTCGTCTAAATTTTGATTCAAGACCTCACTACCAGGAGATCGTAAGCAAAGAATTTTTTTTCTAATCATATCACCCCAACCAAGGCGGTGACGCCACTGATGCGCATGGGGCTACTTAAGAGTAAAATGATTGGAAAAGAGAAAGCCGGGAACCGCATCCTAAACAGGAAACAAGGGATGAGCCTCTTCACCTGTTCAAAAGACGTGGGTGGAGTGTGAACCGGTCGATAGTTAAGTCTCTCTACTCCAATTAAATTTATGAAGAACTATAAACCTTTCCTTTCTGACAAGTTAACAATTGCTAATAAATGTTTTAAAGATACCATATTAATAAAAAGGTTCACTAATTCTCCATATATGAATCCAATAGACAACTTATGGTTCAAAGATGAATATGAGAATGAAAAATAATATTCAGAGATAATTCGGGCGAATAAACAGAAACTACTGCAATATTTTTTTACAGTTATGTTCCTTCTGTAAAAGACCAAAGAGCCACTCAAGGTAGGGGGTTTACAGAGAAAGATACAATGTTTATGGGTATATGTGTGAAAAATAACATCTGACTGTAAACTTGAACAGGTCAAGATTGTAGTGATCCGGGAAACATCCCCTTAGGGGTCGGTTGTCAAAAATCGAATAAAGTAGAGAAACTTTAAAAAAATCAGTGAACTAATGAAGACTAATGAATTAATATTAAGGAGCCTATATTAACATGGTTGTAATAAAATGCATTTTTTAATGTCTAGAGGGTATTACGAATGTAAGTCCAGAATTATTTGCACTTTTCTAATAACATATATATAAGTTTGTCACACAACCTTCTGCCTATACGTGAGTATAGTTGGTATTATTGTGATCCCAAAATCGAAGTTTGAGGTTGATTGCAATAGTGTTCTTGCTGCTGTTACAATGTAAACATGACCTCTGCATTAGCAGTGTACACTAAGAATGAACAAAAAGTAGTGTCCGATTCATCTGGTCGAAAAGTGTATTAGCCGCTGAAACTCATCGGAGAACATGCTACCTCATCGATGGAGACTCGTCGATTCACCATTATCATTTTTTTCGTGTATGCTGAATCTTCTCCTCAGTGGCTGATATTGACGGGTGTTCTCCCCTTTCTTTGTTCTTCACGCTTGTTTGGTCACTTTTAGACTTTTTCATCCGCCCATACATGCGTCTATGTACACTGTCGACGTATTGTGTTAAAAGCCTCCGATAAATTGTCAGCGCCTGATACACCTTCGGTCCAGAGGAATCAGATCACTGCTTTTTGTTTGTTCTTGGTGCACACTGCTAGAGGAGAATCCATGTTTAAACTGTAGCAGCAGCAAGAAAACTGAAGCTCAATTCATCGATCACGAGGTCACTCTAGTACGATCTATGAGTACGGCATGAAAAGAAGGTTTTATTTTATGGCGAAAGATAGATTTTTTACTTTCCCTCGTATGTTAACCAAATATGTGTTTCCGTTTCTACATCTTCTGGGTTTATTTATATAAATAAATGTTTATGCTGCACCTGGTTTGCGCTATTAAACCTGACACTCCCAAACCAAGTAATTACCAAATTTTGAAATAATGATAGATCCCATCAGCTGAAACGCACTAGATAAATATAAGTATATCCTGAAAATTTTGCCAACATTAGTTGATTAATAAAAATGTTATTGTATAAACACTGACTTCCATAAAACAATTAGTGTATATGGTGTAACAGAATAGATAGATACGGGTCCAGAGATGGAGGATGAGGAGAATAAAAAGGTAGAAAGAGAGTGGGGAATAAGGATTACAAATGAAGGCGATAGAGAAGAATTTCGAGAAGTAAAAGAAATAAACATTGAGTCAGGTCGGGAGGGACAAAGGAAAGACAGGAAAAGTGAGTAGAGAGCTGAGATATTAGATCGGTGCAAAAGTTTTTGCCGGTTTGTAAAAGGGGCATTTTAAATCATTGTAATTTATTTTATGCATATTGTTATTACTTAAACAAATCGCCATGATTAATTTATATTTTTTTTCAGATTATTAAAGCAACATTCATATTTTTCTGCAATATTCTCACCCATATTCTTTCCATCTAAAGAACACATGAGGCATGCTCTACTCTATGAGTTTCACAGAGGTTTCAATGCAGATGCAACGTATTTCTTGCTGCGAATCTTTGCTTTCACGACACCTTCAGACATCATTTTTGGGTTGGCTTGTCACAGGTGATGAGAAGTGGATTCTCTACCATAACGTTAAACGTCTGCGATCGTGGATAAATAGAGGAGAAAAACCAGTTTAACAACCGAGTGCAGGACTCCATCCCAAAAAGATCATATTGAGCAGATGGAATCAAGTTATAGAGAGCAAAGGTTGTTATTTTTAAGAATAATGATTTTTCAAAAACACACAGTTTTTCATTTTAAAGATGAAATTTAAAATCTGAAAAAACTTTTGCACAGACCTGATATGAAGGAGAAAGAGAGAAAAGGATGTAGTAGTCGTAGACGTAAGAGTAAGAAAATAATATGAAAATAGGAGGAGAAAAATAAGAAAGAAGAGAGGCGGGTAGGAAGCGTCAGGATTTCAAATATGTAAAGGAATGAGACAGGTATAAGAACGATGCAGTATTAGTTGAATATTTTTTTTTATAATCTTCTCGCCCCAAGCAAAGCAGAACAAATAGGAGAGTGAAGAGAGAGAAGAACATGTCACAGTAGGTATCGGAGAATGGGTGAGTGAAGGACGGGTACATTGGTGTAAAGGGAACTGCGTGAGAAGAAAGTATAAAGTGAGAAGAAGGATGCGAGTCAAGGAAATAAGAGATGACATTTGACGTTGCATTTAAATTCTTGGAGATTGTAGCCATCAGGAAACAAGAATACGGAAAATAAAACAAGTCAAAAATGGAGGAGGAACTTTGCAAAAAAAAAAACAAAAAAACAAAACAAACAGAAGTAACCGAAAAGAAAGAAATATAAAAAAAGGGATAAAGAGATTTGGTTTATTTCTTATAACGTTCCTTTTTTTATTAATTTTTAATTTTTAATTTTAATATCTTTCTTCTATGTCAATGTTTGTAGCCAACCTCCTTCGTGTTTAACTACGGGTTTTCTGTCTAGATTATTTTCAGTGTTTGGTTAGATATTATAGCATAATAAACCAGGGTTGTCCTTCCCCTACAGGAACTGCCTTCCTTGGTTGTCGTACTCTATCTGGTCGAAACCAAGTTGTCAGAGACTATTTCAGACGCATGCCAAGGAACATTTTATCGACTGTAGAATTTTGTTACTACTTATCACTCTCAACAGTATCTTAATATTTACGCTAATAAACATTACTGTGTATTGTCAACCAAAACAAAAATATTGTAAATAACTTTCCTTGATCAAAACCAACATTAACCTTCACAATTGGTTACCTTAAAGTAATGCAGAAATCTTTCCATTTATGCATGTTTTGTAGTAAACCAATAATAATATTTGTCTGAATACTTTTTCAGTAATTACCCGAGTTGTCGTTCGAGTTAAGGGATAAATTCAGTATTTATCAAAGGAGTCCTACATGTCAACCCCTATCAGACATTTTCAACAAGAGTTTAGATATCATATGTTTTGATAGAAAAATGTATAAAATAACGTTTTTCTTGAATGTTAACACCATAGCATATAAATTTCTGTTCTTGAAAAGACATGTAACGATTGAAAGCGTGAAGCCATCTTCGCACAAAAGAGTTTTACAGCTACGCGAAGCAAATATTCATTATCGTGTGTGAAAACAAGAGAAAATAAGTAGCAATTTATTAAAAGAAACCTTTTCATACATCTTCTATAAAACTTTTTTAACATTTTGACATATGCTGTAAAATCTCTTTACATAAAATCGTGTTAATTTATATAAAAAAATAAAAAACATAATCTTACCGGTTACAAGTGATTCGTTCCAAAATATTATTTTGTTTTCTTTTATGAACTGCCATCTAATAATAATCTTTCCATATATCAGTGAATAAGAGGAAAAAAACTGGAAGCAAAAGAAATGTGGCTTTACAGAAGGATATTGAGAATTTCATAGAGAGATGGCGCGAGCAACGAATAAGTCTTAAACTAAATAGATTACAAAAAGAACATTTATGCCTCGAGTAAAAAAGAAACAACAGGAATTTTTTGGGAACATAATAAGGAAGAAGATCTTGGAGAAGTTGGAATGGCAAAAAATGTCGAAGACAGATGGAGGCAGTAAGTCACTTAGTTGACAAGCTTGTATAAATGGATGAAAGAATGGAAGTGATAACAAAAGGACAAATGTTACAGGATAGGAAATTATGGAGAGCCATGATAGCCAACGTCCTGAACGGAAACGGTAAATAGATTTCTTATTTTTCAATGCTCTTGTTGAGTTTTTTGCACTACTACTGCTGACACCGTCCTTCCAATCGGCTTTCCAATTTTATTGTGTATAAACGTGAGTAATGAATGCGATGCACTTATTTTTCGGAAGATGACCAGATTTTCAAGTCAGACATTGTGAAAAGAAACACCGAGACGATATTGAGTGCGAAAAAACAAATTATTGAAGTGTAGCTGATCAGATGACCAAGAAAAAATAATTTAGAAAAAAGTACATCTTCATTGGCTATAATCACCTCAAATAGTACAACGTTGAAAAATACTGCTGCCATATATGGTCAGGTGCCCCCGCTGTTCATCTCGGTGTTCTTGACAGGCTCCAAAGGATGTGATAGCGGCTCGACTACAGCCACTTTTCCACCGACGGGATGTGGCTTCCCGTTGTCTGTTCTATAAATACTTTCATGGCTTCTGCTCCAACGAACTTAAGTTACTGGTGCCACTGCAACAGGTAGACTGGCAACTGGGTCTCCTCCATTCACAGTTAGATCAACCAAATCCTGACGACAATTCTACTCCTTCAGCTTCTTTTCTCGCACTTCACGCCTGTGAAACTCGCTTCCTTATTCTTACTTTCTTGACGACTACAACCTCCAGGAATTCAAATGCAATATCAATACTCATCTCTTAACCATTTGATCCTACTTCTTTCCTCACCACCCTGTATGTCCTTTCCTTTCTCTCCACCTCCGCAACTGTCATCACACCTGTATTCCCTCCCTTCTCTTGCTCCTTTCTAAATAGTTTCACCTTCTATTCACTCTCTTCTATCTAGTGCTTTTACTCTTATGTAGCCCTCTGCACATCAGTGGCGTTACCGCCTTGCTCGGGGTGATATGATTGCCGGTATGAAATACAATAGGCACAAAACTGTTGTCACGAAAAATGCACGAGATCTTATCTAAAATTATTTATAAATGGAACTTTGTCTGTGTGTATGTGTGTGTGTGTCTGTGTGTGTGTGTCTGTGTGTGTGTGTGCCTGTCCGTTTCTTATAGACTCCGAAACGGCTGAACCGCTTTTCTTGAAAATTTACACAGTTGTACTATCGGCGTCTGCGAGTGTTCTTAGGTAGGTTTTGTGTCGAGGTACCGCCGATAAATATCGAAAATCGATAATCGAAAAAATTGGGTTAAAGAAAGAGTTGTCCGATTTCAATCAAATTTGATACACTCATAGACAAAGATATAAGAAACGATACTCAGAAGTTTCCAGGTTGCAGTTTTTACAATAGTGCAGAAAAGCGACAATATATATATATATAAGGTAAGATGTTTGTGTGTGTGTCTGTTTATCTGCTTGTATGTCTGTATTTTTTCAGCCCTTTTATTTTCGGTTTTGCTTCGGGTTTGGCTCTAAGTAGGTATAATTGTAGTTCTTAGTCTCAGCCATGATACTATTTACTCAGAGGACTTATTTAGCTTTCAAAATTCAGTTTACGACGAAAAAAAATATTTGATATCGATACCAGGAAATCAAAATTTGACTTACATCCATTCATATTTCTTTCAGTCTACGGTTTCGCTTTAAGTGGAAACAACTATTGCTTTTTAGTCTTTCGTGCCAACGTCCAGAGTATGAGCTCCAGGACCATGAATTAGTTTTAAAGCTTTCATTACACCCGAGCAACGCCGGGCTATACTGCTAGTAGATAATAATTTATAGGCTAACAGACAAGTTTAATATAAAACAACCTCAAAACTAATGTCATCACTTCTCATCTCGGTATCTATGCTAAATATGCAACTAATTACTCATGTTTTATTAGTAAGTCTGATCTGTTCGATAAGATCAAATTGGCAGCCGCTCTGAAAAAATGACTTCCAGTTTGTTTTAAATGATTCAAGAAATGAATTCTTACTTTTAATGCTTCTAAAAACGAAACTGCTTTCATTTAATCGTCTGAGAGAACCGTTTTTAACGTCCATTTGTATGGCTGAGTAGTTGAGTAAATCATTGCCTTCTCTGACTAACGTTTTTCGCTGACATAAAGTGGACAGATTATGTTGAATCAATTGCTAGATCTACTGCCTAAAATATTATTCAGCATGTCATACTAAACAATTTTTATTGCCAGAAATTATCAGACATATTTATAAGTCTATCATTCTTCCGTGCATCAAATATTGCTGCCACATATGGTCTGGTAATCTTGCTATGTATTTAGAAATTCTTTATAATATTCATAGACGAACCTGCGATGTCATTGTTTCTGACCTGTCATCTCGACTTCAGTTACACACCAACTACCATAATGTAGAATTCCTTTGTTTTGTTTTCTATAAAAACTTTTTTTATAGTACCTTGAATTTAACCGCAGTACTAAATTGGATGTAAGTTTCATCATTTTGCAGTTCAAATAGCTTGATGTAAATTCTATGGTAACATTTTCTGTCATCGTATTTTACACTTGTGAAGTTGTTCTCCCGTCAATTTTCATTTTAAAATGATTTAATGAATTGTTATTTTCTGTCTTATTAATTATTGTTCTTTAGTGTTCTCTCTCATTAATAGCATTTTATTTTTTCTCATAGTTTTAGTTACCCGGTGCGTTTTAGCGGCTTTCGGTGAAATGATTCAAACCATTATAAAGATCAAAAACTAGCAAATAACTGCAAATAATTTAAAGAACCAAGTGGAAAAATAGTTGATTTTATATTGTGCAATTCTACAAACGAAACATGGATTATTTTGTAAAAATATTTCCAATAAACTCTTATTAATTACTTCACACTTCTTGTTAAATATTCCAAGTTTGACATTAAGCAACAAATTTTAAGCAAATCTGTGTCACTTTCTGTGAACAAAATCCTATCTACAATTAAAATATAGGATTGAATTTAATTACCTATTATTTCAAAGAATAAGAAATTTACTTAAGCAAATCGTTCAACATGCTCATTTTATATTAAAATATTCAATAGTTCAAGAGAATTGTGGAATGATTATTTTTGGCATAGTCAGAAGACATCACCATTTCTGCTAAATTTCTACATTCATGTGTGACTAAATGTTACATAAAGTGGAAACATTAAACTATTGAATCGGTAACAAATGAAATTGCAGATCGATGTCGTTTAAAGTAATTTATTGTATGGAATAAAAGAAACCCTGTAGAATTCAAAAGACTGTCAATTCGGCAACATTTGGTAGGTCAGCTAGTGTATATTTACACTTTGTTAATGCATTTTTGTAAATAAACTAACAGGCGGAAACTAGATAAGGATAAAAACAGTGTCTAGAAATGCAATTTTCTATCAGAATGAAGATGGATTTAATAGGTGATATTTCTTAGTTGGTAGTAAAACTAATATGAGTTTTATGTGAAAGCAAGAGAGAAAAAGACAAAAAAGAATAATTTAATATGTTTTTAAGTGAAAGGAAAAATATTTCTAAAAAAGAGAGAAAATGCCTTTATAATGAAAAAAAAATTCTCGCATTAAGCACTAAATATTTATTCTAGTTAGCTTTTGTTTCCTGTGTGTTATTTAGAAAAGAAGAGCGGGAGAGGAAGAGGGAGGGGACAAGAGTGAGGGAAAGAGACGGGTAATAACTTTCGGTTTAGTTGATAAATGAATTAAAAATTCTTGATTCATATTTCCTTCAAGAAATACTTGAAAAAATTGATATAATAAAAAACTGAGTTTATTTTTTATAGTTAAAACATCTTAAAAATAAAATTATGTTGAAAAATGTTATGAATTCATTTCATTGATTTAAATGTTTCTGCGAATTGTGGATAAGATTGGAAAGTGTAAAATAAAACTGGATGTAAATAAAATGAAAAGGTAAGAAGTGAGAGAGGGAGGAAGAAATAATGGAAGAGAAGAAGGAGGAACTTATAAGAGGAAGAAGAAAAGAAAGAAATGTAAGAAATAAGGAGAGAGGAAGCGAGGAAGAGAAAAGCATAAAAGAAAGAGAAAAGAAAGACGCGAGGAAAAAGTAAGGAGGAAAGAAAGAAGTAGAGAAAGAAAGAAGAAAATGTAGTAGAGGAAAGAGGAAGGAAAAATGTAAGAATTATGGAAAAAATGGAGGAAGGAAAAAAAGAAATGAAAAAGAAAAAGAAGAGAAGGAAAAAGTAGGTTAAAGGGAGGAAAGGGGAATGAAAGCAAATGATAAGGAATTGAAAGCTGAGAAAAAGAAAGAAAGAAAGAAAGAAAGAAAGAAAGAAAGAAAATGACAGGAAAAAAGGGACGAGAAAATGAAAGAGAATCTGAAGCTAAGCAAAGAAAACAAAGAAAGAAAGACAGATAAAGGTTGAAAAAAGAAAATGGAAAAAAAAAGAAAAAGAAAACTAATGAATGAAGAAAATAAAGAATTAAAGGGAAAATGAAAACAAAGTGATTATAAAAAACAAAAAGAAAATAAATTACGGAAAAAATTACGTGAAAAATATAAGCTAAAAAAACAAAAAAAAACTGACTTCAGAGAAGGAAAAATAAATAAAAAAGAAACATAAGAATAAGAAATAAATGAGGAAAAATGCTTTATAAAGAAGAAAATCAAAGAAAACAAAGAAAGAAAAACAGATAAAGGTTAAAAAAAAGGAATGGGAAAAAAGAAAAAAGAAAGAATGAATGAAGAAAATAAAGAATAAAATAAGGATAATAAAAATGGAAACAAAAAGAAAATAAATCACAGAAAATTAAGTGCAAAATATAAGCTAAAAAACTAGAAAGAAAAAACAACGGACTTAAGACGAAGGAAATGGATTAAATAAAAAAAGAGAGACAAGAAAAATCTATAAAAAATGTTTTAAACATAAAAAGGTAAAAGAAAATGGAAAGACGAAGAAATAAAAAAGAAATGATAAATAAACAGAATCAAATTAAATAAATTAATAAAAAATACAATAACATTTGAAAATGTATTCTTTCTTTCAGAGAAATATAAATGTCTCTTTTAGAGAAATAAAAATAATTTCTTAAGGACACAGATTAATAGATAGAAAAACATAGAGAACAGTACAAAAGAAAAAAAAAACACCAAAGGAGAAAAAAGAAAGAACGAACAAAAGAAAAAAAGAAAGACGGCAAGAAAAAAAAAATGTTATGACATAAATTTTATGAAAATTGATAAAATTGTAACGAATAAAATGAAAAAAAATTTTAAGAAAAGACGAATTCAAGAAAAAGGTAAATAATAAGAATGATAAAATGATAGAAAAAACAGATTGAAAATAGAAAAATAAAAAGGTTCAATAAAATATAAAAAGGCAGAAAGATGAAAAGAAATGAAAATACAGTGAAGAAGGAAAAAGAACGAATAAAAATAGAAAATTATTATTAAAAAATTAAATAAATCGTAAAAAAAAACTAAGACAAAAGAAACTGAGCTGAATAATGTTAAAAGCATCAAATGACAAAATTCGTTAAGTAATTGCCATTTTAATTTAACATCATACATTCTAAAAAAGAGATAGATAGATAGATAGATAGATAGATAGATAGATAGATAGAAAGAAAGAAAGAAAGAGAGAGAGGGTGGTGAGAGAAGATCGACCTAAAATTTTGTCCCCTAACCCTAATCCTGAATACTTAATACAACATCCCAACAAATGCGTAAGTTTAAATCAAATGCTTGAAAAATAAATTAATATTTTTACTGCAAATGAAAATGTAACAATCTGTGCTTTTTTTATTCTAGTCGAAATGAAATTATTGTCGAGTAAACAAAACTCAACCGGTGATAAAAAAATTACGAGTCTAGATGTTTAAATAAAGAACTGTAATTTTTTTCATTTTTAAAACCATCAGCGTCAGTCCTCAGATTATTTGTTACAGACGTCACTGCGAGATTTTAAAAAGAATTAAATTATGCTGCGAATCTCATGGATCGAGCATGTGAGCAATGATGTCTTGGAAATGATGGAAACAAAAAGGAAATTAATACGGAGCATCAGGAAGAGACAGCTGAAGTTCCTGGGACATGCAATGAGGAATGAAGGCTTGGAGAATCTGATACTAACAGGCGAGATACAGAGAAAAAGAAACAGGAGAAAGCAACGGATAACATATTTGAAGGACGTAATCAGGTGGATGACGGAACGAGTATTGCATGGTGTAACTGGAGAAGGCGTGCTCAGAGCCACCAGGGATAGGGAAACGTGGAAGGCTATAATCATCTACGTCCTTAGGGGTCAGGGCACATAGAAGAATGCCTCTCATGCCAATGACATTTCCAGCGAGCTTCTCTACGGCATATGACTTCATTTAATTTCTTTGAATGTGTTCCTCTCGAATTTATATTTAAATTGGGGTGATCAGAAAAGAATGTGCATTGTT
Organism: Ascarosepion bandense; assembly: GCA_037127315.1. Lineage (NCBI taxonomy): Eukaryota > Metazoa > Mollusca > Cephalopoda > Sepiida > Sepiidae > Ascarosepion > Ascarosepion bandense. The sequence goes on from JBBBDQ010001707.1 coordinate 2,073,761, forward strand.
TCGGGGCCTTCCTCTCAACGGCTTCACTTGCACACTGGTCCCATTAGTGGGGCGCCATTATAACGATAAACAAGTGTCTTGTAGATATACAAGCTCAAATGTCTAACGGCGAAATTAGATTTACTGCTAGACTTTATATTATAATTGATAGAAAATGTGTTATAACAGTGGCGACAAAGATTGAACTTCATATGATTTATTACAGGAGTGACGGATCGAAAAATATACGAGTTATAACAGAAATATAAGCTTCTAAAATCCTTAAATTAAGTGAATATCTTTTCCCCTATTCAATACCGGAGACTGGTGCCTTTATTTCTTTCTGCATCACTAGCGATAAATGATTAATATCGATCTACGAGCAAAGAAAATGAGCGTTTGAAACAATCAACATGTCAAACACATTAAAAAAATACTTGATGCTTTGGGGATTATGAGAATCATGTTTATGTCTTTGTTTTTGCTATTTGAAAATATTTTCTACTGTCAAAATCTTAATTGAAACGCAAAGAAGATATGAAAAAAAAGAATTTGTTTCCTATTAAATTTAGGAAAAAGAATAAAATATCTCGAATAGAATATAGAATTATGAAAATGAAAAATGCTTACTAGAGAAAATAGGAAAAAATAAATAAGATATGGTTGTAATGGAGGGATGAGCAGAAGACAAGAAAAATAAATCACAGTTGATTAGAACAGAAGGAAGTCAAAGGTGAAACCAAATTTTAAATAAGTGTTATAGCAAAAATAAAAGAAAAGAAAGAACAGGAATGAACAATAAACGGAAATTATAATGAAAAAAAAAATCGAGAGAAGAAGGAAAAAAGAAAGAAGAAAAGAGAAGGCTGAAAAGAAATGAAATTAAGAGAAAACGACAGAGTTAAAAGAAAAATGAATTGATGAAGGAGAAAAGGCACAAAGTGAACTCAGTCTGTTCATATCTATCTATCTATCTATCTATCTATCTATCTATCTAAGTCTATTCATATCTATCTATCTATCTATCTATCTCAGCTTGTTCATATCTATCTATCTATCTATCTATCTATCTATCTATCTATCTATCTATTTTAGTCTGTTCATATCTATCTATCTATCTATCTATCTATCTATCTATCTATCTATCTATCTATTGTAGGCCCAGAATAGGTCCGGAAAACACTCGAACATGGGTATTAGTGAAACATGTATATTTAACGAAAAACAAAGACAAGAGTGTTACACGCCAGTCTGACTGCCAAATATTAGACCGGGGTGACTCAACCCAACTGAACTTCACCCCGAGCGGCATATTCTCCTGGTATCCATAATAATAATAATAATAAGAGTTCATTATAAAAAAGGGTCGGTCCCATAACACTATGTTTATTGGGTTGGACAGAATTTCATTCGCTTAATCAGTTGAGAATTTACTTAATAAACCAAAAGATCTTTTTCGACAATCCCATATATATATATATTCTCTTACTTATGATTTCTCGACATCATAAAGTAAACACAAATTTAAAACAAAGAATATAAGATATAATAGGAACAAATATGTATCGGACTTTTCTCCAGTCCTTCGTTTTGAATGATATAATTTTTTATGAAAATTTATGAAACCGTTATATGTCATTGAATAGATTGTGAAGGAGTGTTTAATGCTTAGACAATTCAATGGTGAAGTCAGATGCGTGTTTTGTGAAACGCGTTTCATCTGAAAACAATGGTTGTCATACTTATAACATTATCTACTGCTCCCTTTCTCCGCTTTTACACACACACACACACACACACACACACACACACACACACACACACACACACACACACACATATATATATATATTTAATGCAATGTTTCATTAAATAATATAGACAAGTTTTGTCTATTCATTTTATGTAATTTTTTTCATATTCTCTGATAAGCTTAACAACATTATCATTAAATGAAGAAAGAAAATTACAATATTGATATATAATTTTTTAATAATCCAATCCAAGATTTCGGCTTACATAAGCCATTTTCAAAATACATTATATATTATAAACACAGACAAACCATAATTACAAACTGTTTTTGTTTACATGGAAGAGTTCCAAGCAACAATAAACTCGTGGATGCGAATATCACTTCACAGCTCGTGACGTCATATATGACCACGCGAGAAGGAAAACACTATTAAGTATGAGAAACCATTGGCATAAACCAATGGCTTCTGGTATTAATTATAGGCATTTGAGGATATTTGTGGAAATTTCATAGTTTATCCTATTCAGGTTAGATTTTAACTGCTTTATGTATATAGCTTCGAGAAATTTTAGTTTTGGTTTATTGTTTCCATGTTTGAGTATAGTTGTGTTTTCAATTAGGGTTTTCCGGAATTGTGTATGTGGCCATGTTGTTTTAAATTCCTAAAAGTGTAGTATCAAACACCATGAAAGCGAGTTTGTGGTGTGACCAACATAAATATTATTTAATCCGTTGAAGATAAAATCTCTGAAAGGGCACTTGAATTTGTAAACTATGTTGGTTTTCTGCAAATAGATAACCGGTAGAGAAGAATCATTGCGAATAATTGAGTGGGATATACTAGATTTAGAGAAATATATGATTAACTTAAGTTTTTTGCTAAGATCCGTTGTAAATATATTTGTATTTATAATTTTTTTAGTATATTTTCATTTTGTTTATAATTTGTATGCATTTGATTACGATATAAGAGATTAGTATGTTTGTAATTAGTTGAAGTAGTATTATGTTCTATTTGCTTAGTATTGAGACTAATCACAAACATATTAATTTCCTTTATTATAATTTATTGAATTATTAAAAAAGTATGTATCAATATTGTAATTTTCTTTCTTCATTTAATGATAATGCTATTAAGCTTATCAGAGAATGTCGTGGACCTGGTTAAAGTTTCAGCAAGAATAATAAAAAAACAACCAAAATAGGAAATAACGAACATATATTAAACATGGAAAAATACAATAATTGGATCCTTGTTAGTAGAACGATAATACGGTTTAGTGTGTAATATTATAATTCGACCTTGGAACTGGGACTCGTAATGGTCTTTACGGTGGCAGTGTTCGTGGACGACTCTCGGCTGAGTTCATAGCGCTCTCCTTAGGCTACTTTTTTTTAAAATCATATCACCCCGAGGAAGGCGGTAACGCCACTGATGTGCAGGGGGCTACATAGGAGTAAAAGGATTAGATAGAAGAGAGTGAAGAGAAGGATGAACCAGTTAAAAGGGTGCAAGAGAATGAAGAAAATACAGGTGTGATGACAGTTGCAAAGGTGGAGAGAAAGGAAAGGGTATACAGGGTGGTGAAGAAAGAACTAGAGTCAAGTGGTTAAGAGATGAGTATTGACATTGCATTTAAATTCCTGGAGGTTGTAGTCATCAGGAAAGCAAGAATATGGAAGCTAGTTTCACAGGCGGGAAGTGCGAGAAAAGAAGCTGCAGGAGTAGAATTGTCGTTTGCATTTGGTTGATCTAACTGTGAATGGGTGAGACCCAGTTGGCAGTCTGGTTGCGCGAGTAAACACCAGTTGCAGAGGCACCATTGACACAAGTTCGCTGGAGCAGAAGCCATGAATGTAGTTATAGAACAGACAAAGGGAAGCCACATCCCGTCGGTGGCAACTACTCAGGTTATCTAGGCTATCTACTCTCACCTCTTGCGAGGGGAGGTATATGCAATGGTTGGAAGAGTTCATTCCGTTTAATGGCTGATGCCGCCATGACAGAGAATAAGAAAAGAAATTACATAAAATAAATAGACGAAACTTGTCCATATTATTTAATGAAACATGCGTTAATGCAAAAATGCTGCCGAAATACACAGAATATATATATATATATATATATATATATATATATATATATATATATATATATGAAATGAATTGTTTGAACATTATTTTTCATCGATATTCGTATTTAAGTAGATATTCTGTTTTTAATTAAACGGTATTATATATTTATTTTTACTAGCCTGATTATTTAAGATAAATTGTTATTACGAAAATAATCCTAGTTTCGTAATAACAATTTATTTTAAATAATCAGGCCAATAGATATAAATATATAATACTGTTTAATTAAAAACAGTATATCTACTTAAATACGAGTATCAATAAAAAATAATGTTCAAACAATACATTTCAAATTGTCGGTTGTTTATAACCAAGTTTCGTTAAAATTCGTTAATTTCCGTAATATATATATATATATATATATATATATATATATATATGTGTGTGTGTGTGTGGGGGGGTATTTGTGTGAGCGTGTGTATATCTAATATGATAAAAAAACTGATGTGAAATATCGAAAACAAAGTACGAAAAATGAAATATATTGAAATCCATTTAAATGTTTCAAATTTGATTGCCTTGTTAACGTTTAGTTCAGAACGAACATCATCAGATCAACTATAAAAAATTGTTCTTGTCTTTAAGAGGGATAGCCACTTATATCCAAGGTTAATCCCCGTTGAAGACTTATGCTCAGGTATGTTTGTGATTATTCAACATTTGTTGTCTAGCGTGAACAAAATAAGGCCGGGGCGTTCAAACACTCGGTCATGATATCTCGAGACATCGTGATAGCACAACCATTGACATCTTCCAAAGAGAACCGTATAACAGATTTCACTCACAAGGCTTAGGTCAACCCTTGGTATGGTTTTTAGTCACTTTCTAAACGTAGCGCACGCTGGGATCACCTTCTCCAGACCGATAATATAAAAAGTCAACTTCCTGACAAACCGACATTACAAAACTCAATTACATTTTTACAAAAATATTCGAAGGAAACATTCCAGAAGTAGAGTAAAATATTAAGAAACAGGACAATTTCGCTAGAAACAAAGAAGTGAGTACTGGATTACTATGTGATGTCAGTTCTTCAATATGACAGTGAATGCTGGACAATATCAACAAAGACGAAGTAAAGACTTGAAGCAACTGAAATGTGGTTCTAGAGAAGAATACTGGATATAAAGTGGGGGATCAATTCCATATTACAATCAATACATAAACTGAACCCTCACTTTGTGGTCACAGCAGTTTCTATACATTTATATTCCTGAGATCCAAAAGCACAAGGAGGCATTCCAGCAGGTGAGAAGAGTATTAAGAAACAGGACAATTTCGCTAGAAACAAAGAAGTGAGTACTGGATTACTATGTGATGTCAGTTCTTCAATATGGCAGTGAATGCTGGACAATATCATCAAAGATGAAGGAAAAACCTGAAGCAACTGAAATATGGTTCTACAGAAGGATGCTGCGAATATCATGGATCGAGCATGTGAGCAATGAGGAGGTTTTGGAAATGATGGAAACGAAAAGAAAATTAATACTGAGTATCAGGAAATGACAACTGAAGTTCATGGAACATGTAATGAGGAAGTAAGGCTTGAAGAACCTGATACTGACAGGCCAGATAGAGGGGAAAAGAGACATGGGAAAGCAGCGGATAACATATTTGAAGGACCTTATCAATTGGATGATGGAACGAGGGTTGCATGGTGTAACAGGAGAAGGCGTGCTAAGAGTCACCAGGGATAGGGAGACGTGGAAAGGCATGATCGGCTACGTCCTGAAAGGACCGGGCACATAGAAGAAGAAGAAGAAGAAGAAGAAGAAGAAGAAGAAGAAGAAGAAGACTCGACTATCGTGAGATTCTAACCCGGGCTTTATCATCAGAAAGTGTCCCGTCTAACCAATTTCACTTACAGTTAATGACTCCACATTTGCTATGGTTTTCGGGCATCTTCCAAAGGTGCCGTACGCTGGGATCACCTCCTCCAGACCAATAGCATTAAGAAGACACCTTCCTGACAAATCGATTACAGTAAGATTCTAACCATTCGGCCATATATATATATATATATATATATATATATATATATATATATATGTACCAATAAAATAGATGCTGGTTATATCAGCAGACGGTAGGTCAAAAAAGTGCTCAAACCACAGTCTAAACAAATGAACTGCAGTATAACCTAAACTTGCTCGAAGTAATCTTAGCTATAGATACATTGTAATCAATACATTTTAGTTCGGTTGTAAAAGTGGGGTCAAGTGCCTTGCTCTCCAGAAAGAGTAGCATCAGTCATGTTGATGACAGATAAAAAAGTTTTTAGTGTTATGTATTATTAAACGCCTATATAAAATGCAATGTTATTAATTCGGTGAAACAATGATAATGAAAATATTAAAAACAGGAATTTAAGTCGATTTATACATTTAAAATGCAGGCACTTGAGAATTTTTCAAATTACGATATCACTTTTGGTGCCTACCACTATTTTAAATCAGAGTCAATTTTGTTATGGCGATTGTACAGAGAAAACTAATGGCTATCGAACACACTACATTAGTTATTAGGATTACAAAATTTAAACTAGAAAGTTAGAAACATTGTTGCACCGATTTTTCAAGTGTGGTGAGTTTGATTAACCGAAACTTTTAGTCTCGACTTAAGCACTTAACTAAAAACTGCATAAACTAGAAAGTAAGTTCAAACTATTTTACTAATCGTATGTTAGTTTTTCAGAAAATTAGTTTTGCAGAAAATTTCCAATATTGATGACGTTTCCATTCAGGATTGTTTTTGTAGCGTTGAAAGTTAGCAGGTTGATTATAACAGTAGTTTCTCTTCAAATTACATGTGCAAGTCACTTTTGTTGTTGTTGCAGTCGGTAATGTTCAGGTGATGTGGTGCATGCTATTTGCTCACTCTCTTCGTTTCTGGTTGTGCAGAAACAGATTATATTGTTTAATGAAGGGTCATATGATGATACCAATAACGCTAAAGTCTTTCTCAGATTTGTAATTCGTAAAGCAAATATCTGCCTCTTTTCAAACATAAAAAAATAAAATAGGCGAATAAAAAAAGATGATTTTGTTGTGGGAGATGAGTTGAACCTGTCGGTATGTATTTTTTAGCGTATCATTTTTCTTTGCAAAAATGGCTACGGGTTAGGGTTAGGGTTAAGGTTTATTTGTTAATTTTCAATAACCTCGAAAAGACCATTTTTAAAATCGCAGAAGTAGCAAGTGTTTTAAAATTTTTCCTCTCTAAAGAGCTCAATCGTAATGGGAGCATAATAGATTAGTCATCCACATACAAGCCTGTTTCGCTGTATGACAGCTCTTCAGCCGGGATCGAAACTTGACCGATTTGGTATTAGTCGGAGTGCCTACACCCTAAGCTACCGACACACACACACACACAGACACGCGCGCGCACGCACACACACACACACACACACACACACACACACACACACACACACACACACACACACACACAGATATTTTTCTTGTGTTAAAAGAACAGTGTTCTATGTATTATAAGAATGCTTTTAGCATATATTAATAAATATACATATTATCTTACATCGATAAAGCAATGGGTTAAAAGAAATCGGAGTCTGACTATATATATATATATATATATAAACTTATTTATAAATGTAACTTTGTGTGTATGTGTGTCTGTGTGTGTGTATCCGTTATCTATAGACTCCGAAACGGCGGAACCAATTTCCTTGAAAATTTACACAGTTGTACTTTAAGCCTCTGCGAGTGTTCTTAGCTAGGTTTTGTGTCGAGGTACCCCCTATAAATATCGAAAATCGATAATCGAAAAAATCGAGTTATAGAAGGAGTGGTCCGATTTTAATCAAATTTGATACACTCATAGACAAAGACATAAGAAACGCTATTCAGAAGTTTCAAGGTTGCAGTTCTGAGAATAGTGCAGAAAACTGATAGTATATATATATATATATATATATATATATATATATATATATATATGTAAAAGGTAAGATGTTTGTGTGTATGTTTATCTGTCTGTATGTCCTTTATACAAATCCACAATTTTTATCCGATTCTCACCAAACTTTACGCAAATATTCTTTAGGCTGAGTCTGAGCTCCAGGACCATGGATTAGTTTTAAAGCTTTCATTACACCCGAGCAACACCGGACTATACTGTTAGTATATATATATATATATATATATATATATATATATATATATATATACTGCTAGTATATATATATATATATATATATATATTGATTGTTTAATACTTGGTTTTTGGTTCTAATAGGGTTAGAGCAGTAAACATTTGTATCAAAAAGTGTTCTATACAATTAAATTGTAGAACCTTTGAATATTTTCCATTTTTAAACGAGTTATTTTGCTACCCAGGTTTCTACGAATTTACGAAAGCGCAACATGCATTCACACTAAGAAATACGTATTAGGTTCATACAACCATGGATGAAAACGTCATAACTCGTTTGAATTTAAACAATGCGCATTCATAAATTCTCTGCCACGTGAACGTTCAAATAAAACACGGTTACAAGAGCGTTCTTAAAAAGAAAAACGGTAAAAGGTAAAAGCAGTTATTAAAAATCGCCTGAAGACACCACTCATGATAGAAACCTGGGTAGCGAAATAACTCGTTTAGAAATGGAATATATATATATATATATATATATATATATATATATATATATATCCGAGTGAATAAGGAACAAGGAAAAATTTACAACGTCCAAAACATTAATTTAAAACTGTGCTCGATATATAATATAGAGCTGTGAATACTTATTATAAATTATAGTTTAGAACATGTACACATTTTTTTATCCACTACAAAGTGTCCATTTTGTTTTGACATTGAAATTACAATGTCTCATCAGATGGTGTGGAAAGGAATGGAAAGCCTCACCCCTTCAACTCAACGCGAAGAATAAAGTCCAGCCATGAAGCAATAAAGCTATACCCCATCTTCTAATTTTAAATCTGTCTACAAAAAACCGACACATTCCCTACCCATCCCTCTTTTCAAAATTCTAACGGACAATTTACAAGACTTATTACTTTGTCTTTAACCCCCCCCCACACACACACAACTCGCCAAATATAAGAAAAGAAGCTTTCCATTCCTTTCCACATCACCGGATGAGACATTGTAATTTCAATGTCGAAACAAAATGTACACTTTGTAGTGGATAAAAATTTGTACATGTTCTGAACTAACTATAATTTATAATATATATATATATATATATATATTATAAATTATAGTTCAGAACATGTACAAATTTTTATCCACTACAAAGTGTACATTTTACGTGTCTTTGCTCTACATTGCTTCCTCTTTGTTATTCCGCTTTGGTTAGTTCTGTATCGAGCACTTTTTCTTTCTTTGTGGTTGGTTCCGTTTGGTTTTTTTTTTCCTTTACTACGGGATATTGTATGTATTGTCTGTATTCCGCAGTTTTCTTTTTTTCCCCCTCTTGTCCAACGCCTTATAGCGACGGACAATAACGGAGTTAGATTCTGTCTGTTATTTGTTGTCCTCAAAGTTTATTTTCGTATAATTTTAGGATTTAGATACTTACAGAGTCGGTCTTGTTATTATATATATATATATATATATATATATATATATATATCCTTAAAAATAAATTGGCTGCTTTAATGGTCTTTTCAAGGTTATTGAAAATAAACAAGTAAACTTAGTTATTTTCTGTTTTCATTATTAATCAATGCCGTCGCTTGCTATTTTTTATGGAAGCCCTGAGTACTCAGAATTTAGGAAAAAAATGCGTTCTATTTTGATGGCATCCATGAGAGCGAATCCTCGATGTAAATTGTTTACTCATCTGCATATTTCCTTCGTACTTCACTTATAAATGCATTTCTAAGAAGCACTTAAAAATGACTTGAAGCCACTTATCAGAAATAATACACGAGTGTGTGTGAGAGAGAAAGATATATATATATATATATATATATGGAGAGAGAGAGAGAGAGAAAGAGAGAGAGAGAGAGAAACGATAGAGAAAGAGAGATAGAATCAAAAAAATTACAGAAAAATATTGCTGTCATCAGATAAATAGGATTATGACTTTAGGCAAAGCAACATTTGCGGCCTAAACAAATTCCACGCTGGAGTTTTGCGAGTAAGCATCTTAATACAATATGATTCATTTATTTTTCCAAATACGCCACGAAAACGATACCAAGTTATATTTTTAAAACTTAGCTTATAAGTAAAGAAACTAAAAAGACAAATTTTAAGAAACTATATTTCAAATTTATTTTTCTCGTGACTTTTTTTCTTTCACCCTACCGTACTTTACCTTTAAAAATTTTGACATGTCGTTAATCCAGCTTTGCGCTTTGATCTAAAAGAAATTTACCCAGCAACTCCAACTTTTAAATTATACCGGTATTTTTTCATTAAAGCCATACTTTTAAGCGTTCATTCATTTAGAAAATATATTTCAAACTTTGATAATATTTTTAAAATATCAGTGACTAAATATTTGACTATATTTCTGATATGATGTATTGTCATTATTTACACAATTTACTTTATTCGGACTGTTTTTCTCACCTTTGTTGCCATGTTTGGAAGTTTCGGTCGCTATACGCTCTAGCCCTCTTCAGGTGATCTGAATTTTAATCTGAACCAACATGGAACTAGAACAATCTACCCCAGTAAACGAATGAAATTGTTCAGTTCAAAATTCCAATCGTATGTAATCAATAACACAAAAATTCTATATAAAGTTTAAAAATGATTACAAATACCAGAAGCATTAAACAAGAAAAAACACAACAGATAAACAAAAAAACAAATAAAAAACAAGCATTAATAAGATTTCACTTTAAGAAAAAACTCTAAATGTACCTTATAACTAATAATATATGAAATGAACTTTAGATGACCAGAGATGGACAGTTGATCCCTCTTCTAACCTAGTTTTAACATCCCAGTGGGGGAAAACTGTCTGGTCACATTCAATGTCTCGAAAAATAAACAAGTTACCTTCTACCATCGCCGATTGTTCCTTCAGCTATCAGCAGTCATAATGAACGGGTGTCAGCCCCTCACCGAAGCCCCATGTCTTGAAGGACTACTAGGCCTATAACTCACCACAGGCCTTAAGTGGAATTCCTGTAAACGATCGATCGCTGAAGATGCAGATAAAATGATCAGATTTCTGTACAGCCCCAGTAAGTACCTGACACCTCCTGTTATCATATACCTTTACAAGAGCCATACCAGACCGAAAATGGATTGTTGCTGTCGTATGTAGGTCAGAAACTGCCTAGCCTTCACTCTCCAGTCTTGATAGAGTTCAAAAGTCTGTCCGCGTCCCTGTGGGTGACAAATTACTTTCCACCCTACAACATCTTTTTTCACGAACGAAAAGGGTATTTTTCCGATCACAACAATTTTACCGTGTTCAAGTCTAGGATTAACCACTATCTTCTCAACATATCTGCACAAAATGTGCATCTTAATTTGTAAACCTTTACCTCGAGTGGCTCTCGGGCCTTGTACAGAATCAACACATTGTAACCTCCATAATAACTTATGGTTGTCGAAAGTGATCAGAAGATATTGGAAATAAATTCTGTCTGGCAACAAGAAAAATAATTCGAACCGTAGAAAAAGTAGATAAAAATAATCTGAAACAAAGAAATTTCGTTAGTTTTCAACCCTAAAATATCTAAGCAGCAAATGATTCTTCAAACAAAAGTTCTGTTAAAGGTAATAAACAAGTTCTAGTGATATTAATATTTTAATAGATTTTTCTTTTCGGTGGATCATTTACGTCTCTTGAATGGAAAGAAACGGTTCGTTCTTAATTCTTGTTAGGAGAGAGCTTGTGTATTTGAAGTTTTTTTTGTATGGTAATTTCTATAAGTAAATTCAAAGGTCAAGTTTTTCTGTGTTTTTTCCCCTTACAGGAAAAAGGACAATTATGTCACTTGTGATCGCCATACACTTACCTTATCTCACAACTGTCAAAGCTGTCAACACATGCGGTGGAAAGGTCAGAAAGTTGAATTCTGTGTTTAAGGAATAGTCTTATTCCAAATTTTATTCACTAAATCAGTAATACTCTTGTAAATCAGATTAATTTAACATTAAATATGCTAATTTTCAAAAACTCATGTGTCACAGATGTATATTTTTTTGCAAGATTTTTAAAACCGGGAATTAACTTTTGTTTATAAATTTGTCGATCTCTTAAAAATGGCCGAAAAACTGAAAGATAAAAAAAAATGAAAAAAACCAAAGTCTAATCAATATAATTTCTGTTTGAAATACACCAGAGTAATTTGCTTACTGGAAATCGTAAATTTAATCCTTTAGCTTTCAATTAAAACTAAAATAAAAGTAAAAAAATAACAAAATATTTTTATTGTTAAAAATTCAATTTAAAATTTAGATATCGATAATGAGTAGAGGTACGTATAGTACCTTACAGAGCCACCAGCAGTTTAAATAACATACTGTTGATACATTGCATCAGTATCTTCATTAGTCTTTACTAGACACGAACTCGACCGTTTACTTGCAAGAACAGAAACCCTTACACGTTCGACTAATTTACCATAAGCGAGTTCACCCAAATAAGAAGTACAGAAGCTCCCATCTTTCTGGCCCCAGGACTTATTCGACTGTCAAATCCTGTCTTAGTCCCGTGGTTGCCAGTGCTATAGTCTTTTATTGTTGTCAGACCTTTCTTCCTCCAGGTATGGGTTAAATAACCGGACAGATTGTGTTCTATAGCCTTGGTTGGCAACCTGTTTACTGCAGAAAGCAATAACAACCTACTACGGAAAAATCTTCTGTCTAGTCAGTCATGTCTCTTTCGAGACATGATCACCCAAGCGTGTATCACATATGGCACTTAAATGACTGATCAAAACTGATGCCGATAGGCTTATCCATATACTAAAATGCCTAAAACACTATTTATTAAGCTCTGTTTAGTCAACCACAGTTCCTCAAATTCTGCATCAGCTGATTGTTTAAAAGTCAATTTTAAAATATCAAATTAAATTAAACTTCAATTAATCACGGATATCAAATAATTATCCATAATCAAAGAACAAAAATCAGTTTTAAATTTTTTTCAGAAATACCCAAAAGAAGGCTGGAAACATTGGTTAGGATGTTGAAAACAAACTAAATATGACTTTTGAATGTTTATTGAAATAATATTTTATCTTAAAATTTCTGATAAGAATATCATAAATCAAAAATTAGAACAAAATTTAAACTCATGTTTAAAGCTACATTCTTCAAATAAAAAATTGACTAATGATTTTAGGCTTTAGTACAGAATTTCAGTCGCTTTTGCTTTCATTGATAGATAATAGTTTCATTAAATCAATTTATTAAAGGCAAAGAACAGAAGACTAGTATCAGTTTCAAAGCTTTCAAGAGTTTTCTTTTATGATGTCTAAAAAAAGCAAGTTACAGTGAATTATTCATTGAACGAGACTGGTTTTCGGCTGTTAAAGTTTAAGATTCATTTCTCTATCATAACATTCGTCAAAAATTCTTGTTATTTATTTTTTCTTTACTTTCTGAATACGACAATACTTAGTCATGCTATTCTAGCGATGTTTTGGCTCAATTATATTTGAACTGAAGATTGATTTCTTTCTCCTCGGTACATCTACAACAAAAGACAGTCACTGTTGACCCAGGGACTATTTCTCTGTTGTAGCTTCTCCCATTTAATCATTCAATGATATTCAATGCCGAAGCCTAAATCATGTCAATTACAATTCATGTATCTTGCATGTAGCAGTATTACCCCAGTGGTTAAAAAACGCCATCATCTTACATGAGTTCTTATGATACTATTTTGAACTAAAGATAAACAACAAGGCTAAGAAAACTTGTAAACTTTTCTCTTATATATCTTACTTAGTAGCAGCTTTCGAGGTAATTTTATTCCTCCCGTCAAGTTCAACATTTGAAATTTTATTCGATACAAAAGTCCAGAAAGGTTTCTCGAAAAGAAGTTGGACTGTTCAAACAGTACGGAACATGGTAGACAATGTAAATTGTCGTCTAGCGAATCTTGTATTCTGATTGAACAATCATCAGTGGGCAGCCTGCATACAGCTTATATAATGCAGTGTAGTTTTGACCTTTCGGGAGAAAGAGTTTTGTGAAAGGAAGCATTGTTTAGAAGCCATCTAGTGAATAGCAGGCACTTTTTATAAGAAGCAGCAGTACTGTTACACGATTCATCTTGTTTTGATAGCTGCCATTTGAAATTCTATAAAAAAAAAAAACACCATTTTGTTGTATGAAAAAATAACCAAAATAACATTAAACCAATTACAAAAAAATACACCAATGGTTATCTGGGATAATAAACTTATATAAATGTCCATCAGCAGTTTAAAAAAAAACCCAAGGGAGCTTTAATATATATATTACTTATTTTTATAACCAGATGAAAAATAAAGAACAGGATTATAGCTAGACAGTTTACATAATTTTAATCTCTTTTCCTAAGTGTTGCATGTCTATGTCGAAAAGAAAATGTTATGATCATTGTCATAGCAATGTATGAAGACAGTTCTGCATTAATTAGATAAGTGAAAAGGAGGTAGAAGACTTGCCATAATCGCATTGGAGCTGAGTTAACCACGTGTCTCTGTTAGTATTGGTCTACGGCTAAAAAAGATTTTGTTACAACCAATATACTTGCTGTATGTATTATAGGGACTTGTATAATTTGAATATATTACGAAGATGTTCCCTATTAATTTAGCAATTGTAACAGATAAAAATTAATGTTTCCTTGCTAATTATTATTATTATTATTATTATTAATATTATTATTATTATTATTGTGTTGTCATTTTTCATTATATTTCGATTTCTGTTATAGTCGCACTACCTAATAAGTCTGCGGGAAGACCTAAGGCAGGTCGTGATGTGTTGTTATGGCTCCATTTCATGTCTTTTTTCTATCTCCCCTAACATCCCTAGTGTTGCATAGGCAAAGTTCACCTTAGTGTGTGGGCTGTACTTAACAAAACAGTTTTTTGCATATCTCTTAAGCTGGGGGTTCCAGGGATTCTTTCAAAGTGTTGTTTTGTTCCGTTTTTTATAATTCCAAGTTCACCTACTATCACTGATGATACTTGTTTTCAATTTCCAGGTTTTTATATTTTGACAGTTATTCGAATTCCTTGGTTGCTATGTTACAATCCGCTAGACAAGCCATATCAATTAATAGGCAAGTTTTCTTTCTGGTTTTTAACACTAACGTCCGGTTTATTTGCTTCAATTTTTCTGTCTGTGTAGATGGTGTAATCCCATAGAATGGTGACATCTTCTATTTCTGTAACAGGAGCTGGGTGATGTTCATACCAGTGTTTGTTTACATATTTTCCATAGTGTTTGCACATTATCCAATGTAAATATTATCCCACTCTATCGTGACGATTTTTATATTCATGTGGGACAACTACAGAACATCCTGAGATTAGATGGTCTATTGTTTTTGGTATTTATCAGAGAACCTGCATTTTGGATCCACATTTTTATCTATAATATTTGTCTGAAAGTTCCTAGTGAAAAGACTTTGGACTTGCGCTGCAAGAATAAAGCCTTCAGTCTCAGACTTTAACCCAGCTGCACGTAACCATAATTGAGTATTAACTTTTTCAACATTGGATTTATTGGTACGTTCTGGATATTGGCCATGCAGAGGTTTGTCTTGCCAGCGTTGTTTTATCTGTTCAAGAGCTTTATCCTTGGCTTTCTTTTTCATATTTTTTGTCGCAATAGTTGGTTCTTGGCTTCTGTTTTGCTTTTCTACAGAATCTACCAGATGTAAATCTCGTTTGTATTTACTGCCTTCTTTCATTATTGAATATTTTTTCTTTCTGTTTTCATGTTGTTTGACTAATTTTATCATCCATCCCTTTCTTGTTTCTATGTATGTTAGTAAGCCAATAGTTGTTGTGTTGTATGACAATTCTAACTGAATAAGACCTCTTTCACCTTCTTTACGGGGTATGTATAGACGGTCTACATCAGCCTTTGGATGATGCATCTTATGCTTAGAAAGAAGCTTTCTTGTTTTAGCATTCATTCGCCTGATGTTGTTTAGAGTCCAGTTCAAGATTTTGAAACTATATTGGACAACTGGGATCGCAAGGCTATTAATGGCCATAATTCTGTTCTGAGAATTCAATTCAGCTGTTAATATCAGTCGTAGCCTTCTATAGTACTTTTTACGCACTATTTATTTCATTTTTTATGGTGAATTTTTTCACTTTCATTTACACCTAGGTATTGATAAGCTTCTGACTCTAAATCTTTTATTGTTACAGCAGGGTCTAAGCTAATTAAGGATGTTTGTTGTAGCGATCCACGTAAAATTGTAGCTTTAGCACATTTGTTCAAATTGAATTTCATTCCAATGTTTTTGATGAAGCATTTTCCAGTTTGCAGGAGACCTTCCAGCTCATTATCATTTTTAGCATACAACTTTAAGTCATCCATGTAAAATAGATGGCTTATTTTCTTTTGAGCTATTTTGTAACCATATTCTGTCTTATTAAGTTGACTGGTTTATGCTATTAATGATATGCAAAATAGTAAGGGAGAGTCACCTTGAAATATATCTCTTTTGATGTTTATTTCACCAGACTTATAGGTTACATTTATATGATTGAGGTACATAGTTGTTTTCCATATCGACATACATTGTTTGATAAAATGGATGATGACGAGTAATACCTTGCAGGCCTTTAAAGTCTTTAAGATCCAGGAATGTAGTACACTATCGAATGCATTACGATAATCTATCCAGGCAGTACTAAGATTTTTCTTTGCAATGTTGCAGTTTTCCAAGATCATCCTGTTCATAAGTAATTGGTCTTTACATCCGTAACAGCCACGTTTGCACCCTTTTTGTTCAAGCGGTAGTATGTTATTATTATTATTATTATTATCTTCTTAATTTCATTTATTTTTAAAAAATATTTTTTATTACCATTTCCTGCTAATCTTTCTACAATCGTCATACATCAACGTAAATAAGAAAAAAGGTGTAACTTTCTTCTTCTTCTTCTTCTTCTTCTTTTATGTACCGTGTCCTTTAAGGACGCAGGTGATCATACCCTCCCCATCTTCACATCCCTTGTATCTCTTGACACCTTTTCTCTTGTTACTCCTCCCAAACTCTGCTTTGGCATCCATTTGCTCAAGCCTATCAATTATGTCATGGATTGCTTTCTCTTGTCTCTCTTTTTATCTATCTGTCCTGAGAACATCAGATTCTCCAAGCCCTCATTCCTCGTTGCATGTCCCAGAAACTTCAGCTGTTTTTCCTGATTTTAAATATAAATTTTATTTTCGTTTCCATCCGCTCCGAAACCTCGTTATTGCTCACAGGTTTAGCAAACAGTATCCTCAACATCTTTCTGTAGAACCACATTTTGCTTGCTTCAAATCTTACCTTTATTTTTGATGAGACTGTCCAGCATTCCCTGTCATATTGAAGAACAGACATCATATAACAATCCAGTACTCTCTTCTTTGGTTCCAACAAAATTTTTCTGTCTCTTAATACCTTCCCTTCTCTGTTTGAACAATTCCCAGGTATTTAAAATTATGTAGCTGGTTGATTTCCGTATCCCGACTAGTAGTTGGCATTTTGGGCCCTTCTTTTTTCTCATGACCAAGCATTTATCTTTCTTGTAGTTTATATTTAGTTCTTTCTTTTCGTTTTATTTATGTATACTCTGTAGGAAATCATTCATTTCAGTGTTTGCTATGAGCATTGTATCATCAGCGTATCGTATATCGTTCAGACTGAGGCCGCCAGTGACAACTCCTAGTAGGACGTGTAGTTCTTTCAGAATTGCCTTACTGTATAAGTTAAATAGATCTAGTAAGAAGACACATACTTGTCTCGCACTATTTTCTATTTGTCTACATCTGAACTCATTTCCTATCCATGCGCAGGTGGTTTTCTACCAGTACATGTTCTTGATTATTCATCATATCAGCATTTTACTGCTACTGTTTTGCAGGGGGTTACATAAGAGAAAAGTTATGAGACAGTGTAACAGGTCATAGGGGCTGTCAGGAAGTGGGTAAAAGAATGATGAGAATACTGAAGAGAGTGGAGTGGATAGAGAAAGGAGCATGAGAGAGAATGTTCAAGTAGGCGAGATAGGAAATAACTATTAACTTTACATTTAAATTCTTGGAGATTGTAGCTGTCAGGGAAGCAAGTAAACGGAAGGGAATTCCATAGGCGGGAAGTGCGAGAAAAGAAGCTGGTGGAGTAAAATTTGCGTTTAGATTTCATTGGCTTCACAGTAAAAGAGTGGGACCCAGTTGCTAATCTTGTGGCTCGAGTAAATTCTTATATAGAGAGCACCAGTGAGCTAAGTTCACCGGAGCAGAAGCCGTGAAAGTATTTGCAGGAGAAACACAGGGAAGACACATTGCGCCGGCGAGAAAGTGACTGTATCTAAGCTGCCAAGTCGGGATCTTTCTATTTTTGTATATATTCTGAACTCATTTCCTATCCATACACAGGCGATTTTCTACCAGTACAGATTCTTGATTATTCTAATGTCTTTCCTGAATATCTTTGCCGAGTATCTCTATCAAATCTTTGTAACGTACTTTGTCAAATGCCCTTGTATAGTCTTTAAAACACATGTACACGTCCTTCTGCTGTTGAAGATAAAAGCCGAAAGAGTTACTCGTACAAATGAATAATAACTGACAATTTTATATTTACGAAAACTGGATAAAAAGATCAACCCTTTCGATCCGATTTTTATCATTTGTTTTCATAGTAATGACTTCTGCAGACCTTCCTTAACGGTCAAAATTATATCAAATGTTTTCTTAAGGCAAAGTTAGTTTATTTTTAGATGTAAGTCTGAAATCTTCCAATGTTATGAAGGCAACGCATAATTGGGATAATTCACAGAAACTGGAAACTGGTATTAAACAATGGTTTCTTTTTATTAAGAAATACTTATTAACAACTTATTCTATTATTTATTTTATTAAATTTAATTTTTAGGGACGTATATATGGTATCAAGATCCGAAATGAGATCTCGAAGAATTATCACTCAATTATGTATAACAGGGATTTCAAAGAAATATTTTGATATTTTAGAAGTGTAAACAAAAAAGATAAAAGTATTACTAAATTTTAAAAACTTACATTTATTTCAAACAACTTTTGAAGTATATCTGCTTGCTTTTTATCACTGTTCGCTGTAGCTTTTTAAAAATGGTTCTTTGACACAGAGAATGCGATGGGTAACGCCATTTTATATTATTAATTTTGAGTATTAGTTTCGAGCGTTGTTTTTTATTTTGTCGCCTGCACAGTATAATAGGGTCAGTTGGGTACCGTCTTTAAGAAAAAGAGAACCATGATGCAATTCACTTCGCTAGAAATTGGGAAACGGCATGCTGTACTGTTTGGTATTTGTGCCGGAAGCCCCAATACGAACATATCAGAGTGATTGGGTGACAATCTGAGGACAGCGCAGCAAACTCAGGAAGAGTTGGATGAGTCTAATGGTGATTACGAAGGTACGGCAGCTAGAAAAGACTTACTCTGACCATTGCGACAAGAAAAGAACTTTCGAAATTGTTGGTGATGGCCACAGACTCAACACACCTTTTGGGGGTAGTGCTGTTCTAGTCATGAGGGTGTCTGCTAGAAGACCCTAAGTCTGGCAACAGGACACTGTACCATGCTAAACAAGCAGGATAATCCAGACATGGCTGTCGGACAATTTCTGCGTCCACACCGCCCCTTATATCTGCTCACCTAACTCCCCCAGACTGCAACCCCCTTTGATTTTTATGTGTTGGGCGCAGTTGAACAAGAGACTAGCTAAACTTCTTGTAATAACAAAGATGAACTGAAGGCAAGGATTATAGCAGCATTCAAGATCTTAATCAAGGAGAGCATCCAGAAGAGTTGCAGGAGATTCCGAAATAGTCTGGAAGCTGTGGTTGAAGCCAATAGTGATTTCCTTAAATAGATTTACTCTTTACTATTTCAAGCTATGTTCGGGTAATTTTGGTAAATATATCTGTTAAAAGGAGATGTCATTATTATTTTAATTTTGGCATCATTTAGACGACAATTTATTTATCTCAGTCTGTGTTTGTTCAAGACGATTGTTATTGTAGACAGTTGTAGATTAGAATCATTCTTCTTATATAAAATGATTTCTCATTTTTGAAGATAAATGTGACAATATTTGTAAATTCTATCAACAAATATTTTTCTTTTTTTGCAAGAAAATGTTTTGAATGGAACAAAGAAAAGTTGATGTTTTTCTAAGTGCATTAAAACAAATGGAACAAATTTAATCAAAATTCTTTGTGATAAACTTTCAGTTCTAAGTATTCTTGTAACTATAATTTATCTATTTTTGACGTTGGCAATTCTATCAACCACAAAGCAATTCCAACATTATTAAAATGTTAAATATCTTAAGGCAGCCTTCTTCAGCTCCTGAAAAAAAAAATCCTATATTTTCATGGAAACATTGTTTTTAGCAACTGCTTAGTTTTACTGCGAAAATGAAATATATTGAAATATATTCCAAAAAGAGTTACTTACAAGCCTCGTCATGTGCCGTGTCCCTTCAGGACGTAGGCGATCATGAACTTCCACTTGGCTCTGTCTCTTTGTTGCTCTCAATAATTTTTCTCTTGGTATCTTTTTCAAGTCCTGCTCTATCAACCATTTGCTCAGACCTAACAAGTACGCCTCGCGCTGTTTTGCCCTGTCTCTTCTTTCACTTATCCGACCTGTGAGTATCAACTTCTCCAGGCATTTTTTCCTCATTACGTGTCGCAGGAACCTCATTTGTCTCTTCCTGGTATTTATTATCAGTTTTCTTCTAGTTTGCATCCTTTCCAACACCTCATCGTTGCACATGTGCTCTGTCCATAGTATCCTCAGCATCCTTCTGTAAAACCACATTTCTGCTGCCTCAAGCCTCTCCTTCATATTTGATGAGATTGTCCAGCATTTACTTCTATACAGAATGACAGATATTACATAGCACTCCAGCACTCTTTTCTTTGTTTATAATGAGATTTTCCTGTCTTTCAGTACTCTGGTTAGCTTTTGAAATGCGTCTTTGTACCTGCCAATGCGTCTTTGGATCTCCGTGTCAAATTTTCCATTCTTTGTCAAAACACTTCCCAAATATTTGAATGTTTTTACTTGTTTTATTTTAGATTCTCCAACTTGCAGTTGGCATATTGGTCTCCTCTTTTTGCTGATTGAGTTTTCTTGGGGTTTATGCTCAGTCCTTTCTTTTCTCTTTCTTTTGCTAACTTCTGTAAAAGGTGTGGTTGAAATAAAAGACTAGAAGCCAGTTTGAAAAAATATAACGCTGCAGTACAAACAACAAAAGTATAATAAAAGGCTTTTGAGCGGTGGTGTTAGCTTGTGTTTTAGGCCGGTTTAGTGACTTAACTCTCACACAAACACATATTTGAACTCAAGCTCTAAGATTAGAGATTGTAATAATCCAAAAATATAAATCTTTTGGACGAATAATTAATTTATGAAAGCAGATGTTTCTTGATTAAGAAATAGATAAATAGATGGATGGACGAATGGAGGGATCGGATGTTCAGAACTTTCGCATTCTGCGATCAAGGTTCGAATCTCACTGTTGTCGATTTGTTAGGAAGATGGCTTTTTATGTTATCGGTTACTCATAGAAATTGTAACTAATGTTGACTTAACATATTTGCCGGTTAGCTCTGTGTTTGTTAAACAAGAATGTGTGCAATGAGCTAGCTGGTAGACGAGCATCCTGGAGTGGCCAGCCATCGCATATATATATATATATAGGCTATATCAAAAAACGATTGTTAGAAAGAATATATTGGTGAAACCTCAAGAACATTAAATAAAATATTATATGAACACAAAAGAGATATTTTTAAAAGCAACACATTATTATGTAACATGATTTCTATATCTTTATCCCATATATATATGTATTACCGGCCATAATTATTATTGTAAATGAAAATAGAATGGTTCTTTTGTTAATACTGTACATTAGCATGTGCCTTAAATAAATTTATAAATATTTAATAATTACCTATGTTGCAGTTTCAACAATGAAAGAGTGAAGAAAATTTACTGTGATTCGAACGAATTCATCTTTGATTCCTTTGCCTTGTAAAATTTTGCAAAGTAATAATAACAAAAGAACCGTTCTATTTTCATTTAGAATTATCTATATATATATATATATGGGATAAATATATGTATATAGGCTGTATCAAAATATAATTTTACAAACATTGGAGCGAATTCTTCACATCAAAACAATGAGATAAATCCATATAAAAATATGACCGCAAATCATTCGTTTAAGGTTTACGGTAGACGTTGTTAAATATATACTCTAAAATTACTTTTACAAATTTGGGGAGATTTTTGACACAAAAACAAGGTCAAATGTCCATATAAAAAGGCCATCATTTTATCTCAACGCAGCACATCATTACAAATATTCAAAATGCTTCCCGTCCCGTTCTACACACGAATGCACACGTCGGATCATTGGTTGGCGGACCTTTTCAATATCTCACACACTGTGTCGAATAGTCACACAGGCCGCAATGATGGAACATCTCTGCATTATTAATGCTGCTGCATAAACCAATTGTTTTCGGTGGCCAACACAGATAAAAGTTCAAAGGACCGAGGCCGGAGGAATGTACAGGGCAAAGAACCGGTCCTCCTCTACCTATCCATCTTTTATAGAAAAATATCAGCCAGTGTATCGCAAACAATGAAACGAAAATGTGCTGGAGCCCTATCACGCATGAACCACATGCGTCTTCATATTAGTGGGGGGACATACTCTAGTGGGTCTGTTAGTGTGTTCGAAATAAAATCGCTGAAGAAAGCTCCTATAAAACTCCCTGGGAGAAGATATGGAGCTTAACAAGCAGTAAAATACATTTCCAGCTCACACATTAATTCTAAATAGATGCTGGTATCTAGCTGGTTTTGTACCATATGGATTCCGATTCGCCCATAAATGTTGGTCCTGTCGATTTGTTATTCTATCTCTTGCAAATGTTGCGTTACCCGTCAAGAAGACTGAAAAGACAAACAACGGATTGGCAGTTTGTGCAATAAATCACCGGCAAAAGTTCTCCTATGGTGAGTGATCAGAGGGCATAAGATCCTGCACACATTGCAAATGATAAGAATGCAAGGGCTGCTTGGTGTATGCTAATACCTAGATCGTTTCTACTGTAGCATGGGGATTCTGATTCGCCCGTAAATGTTTGTTGTGTCAATTAGTTATTCAATCTCCAAATGTTGCATCATTCGTAAACAAGACTGAAGAGACAAGCAACGAATCGGCAGTTTGTACAATAAACCACCAGCAAAAGTTATCCAATAGTGAGTGATCAGAAGGCGAAAGATCCTGCACAGATTGCAAATGATCTGCTCTTGAATTACCCTTCATACAGTACTATGAGATGTCCGACATGCTAGGGCCACTTGATATGTGCTGATAACTAGATCGTCAACGACAGCCCGTAGAATGTTTTCTTTATGATCTGACGTAAGAGCGGATCCCGTTTTTTTTTTGTTGTTCTCTATAGGCTGTGGTGCTACGGATCCTGCCTCAGCAACGCGACGATAAACAGCAGCAATGGCTAGATGACTCGGCTGCCTTCAGTCGGGAAACGCAATTTGATACAGCTGCGTAGCCGTGCATTCGTCTGACTGCTAACGATATGAATATCTTGCCATCGTTATACGGAACACTTCCCAGTTAACTCACTACGAAGGATTTGCGGACATATGTTTATAAGAATTTTGTTGTGATGAAGCCGCCCCAAAAGTTTGTAAGAGTATTTTTGATACAGCCTATATATATATGTATATATATATATATATGGAATTAAGATATACATATATTTTTATATATGACGTTATATATATTCTAAGAAAGTGGCAGAACACGTAGATTTTAAACTCATTGTTCAAGCATTTACTTTTATAAAGAGTTCTCGATAAAGAGTAGAGATTTATATTGTAATAGTTGTTGCAATGCGATTTACCCAGACAAAACTAAAAAGTGACCTGCCTAGAGCAAAGCTACCCTGACGACTCTCCTAACCCAAATGTGTATCTCTATGGTTACAAACTGACGATTAGACACAGTAAATTTCAATCCCCTACAACAACCACTTACGCCTCACATTCCCAAAAATAAATCGTTTACACCATTTAGCCGAACTATTCCTCATCGGGTGATATGTGGAACTGAAATTCCACATATCACCCGAAGAGGAGTAGTTCGGCTCCGAAACATGAAAACTTTTGTGTAGTGATACTATGCTTTTATAAACCATTGTAACAACTATTACAATATATATATATATATATATATATATATATATATATATATATATATATATTCTAAACATATACTGTTAAATATAAGAAACAATGAATGTGTTATGTTTAAACATGAGCCGTTCTAAACATTGTATTTTGGGTTTAATTTCCAGTGAAAATAAAGACAAAAATTCTCCAACATTTGGATAAGTTTTTATTAAGTTGCTTCTAAGCTTTCGGCTCACAAAAGCCAGCTTCAGAGAGGTTACAGGGACGTTAACATAAAAACATCCACCATCAAAGATGATTTTATTTTGTGTTGACATAAAACTTTGCTAAGCAACGATAACAGTTATCTAACAGCAAACGCAGTTCGCAAATTTGAAATGCGGTTCTATGACGTCACACCGCGTGAGCGCTTGAAATGTTAACAGAACCATATATTTAAATGCAATGTTATGTGTTATGACCAGATGTAAACATGATTTTGTTAATTGTGGGTTGTTTGGATTTAATGTAGATGGCCTCTAATATATGAAGTTTCTTATTACTGTGCGTATGAATAAGGATTGTTGTATTGTTGACTAAAATCTGTCTAATATTACCTACATGACTATGTTTTTGTAAGAAATGTTGTTTAATTGTACTCTGATCAGAAAGATGACAGGCAATTTACGGGAGAGCGTGGTTGTAGTAAAACCAATATATGTAGTGGATTTATTATTAGTACCAGAGATACAAGCTCTGAACGGGCATATATATATATATATATATATATATACATATGATATTAATGTGTTGCTTTTTAAAATATCTCTTTTATGTTTATATAATATTTTATTTAATCTTTTGAGGTTTCACCAATATATTCTTTCTAGCAGTCCTTACTAATGATAGATAAATTCCTCCTCCAAGTTTTGACTCTTTTTCTTTTAAATGAATTATTTTATTGCGTAACATGTAGTTGTGACACATTTTATGTTCAGTTTAGATAATTTCTTTTTGGTTGTAGTTGTGATAGAATTAATGAGTAAAACAAGGTATTGTTTTTATTCTTAAAGTTTGTCAGAAAAAACACTTTTCTATTTTTGTATATTTTTGAGCCATTTGTTTCGCATTGAATGTAAAATAGTTAGGATAGTGTAAGGACTTGAAAATATTTTCCATGTATTTCTCCTATTCGTGTCAATATTGAGCGCTGCAAATTCGAAGTGCTCTCAGATAAAATCCGATGATTATTCTGGATCTTTTTTTTTTTTTTATGTAATCGTATCACCCCGAGCAAGGCGGTAACACCACTGATGTGCAGGGGGCTACGTAATAGTAAAAAGATTGGAAAAGAGAAAGCCGGAAACCACATCCTAAACAGGGAACAAGGTATGAGCCTCTTAACCTGTTCAATAGACGTGGGTGGAGTGTGAACCGGGTGATATTATGGGAATAGAAATTCATCAGATCTTTCTTATTGGTGGACTTTCGACATACCCTAAGTTTTAAGTTCCTGTTGACATCATTATATTTGGAAAGGTAAAATATTGTTCGCTTCCATTTTGTATGTAAATTTTATTGTATGTTCGACTTTGTTTAGTTAATCTACAAGATCAGCTAAATCAGTATCACAGGATATATTAATAGAACATCATTCATATATCAGATGTTGGTTATTTAGGTAAAATATTTTGGAAAGGACCAGATTCGAGAAATACTAAAGAAATACACGCCATCATATCACTAAGAAGGGATCCCATTGGTAACCGAAATTTATATTTATAAAAAGTAATATTAAATGTGAAATAACATTGGTTGATAATGAGAGGGCTAATTTGTAGTATTTTACGTTTTGGTAGCGAGAGGTTTAAATTTGATTGTGTTAAATGTTTTATTAAGCGATTTAAGCATTTTTAAACCAAGACATTAAAATGACTGTATATCTAGACAGGCCTTGGGATTTTTAGTAATATTTGTTTCCCTTAGTTTTTTTTTTCAACTATGCGCATGTATTTTTTAATACATGATGGACTTATTGTTTCAAGAAGATGGGTTAAAATGGTTGTTATGACATTTGCCAGTTTGTAAGAGTGATGTCTATTCTTGAGATAATAGGGCGCATTAGGATACCTATTTTGTGGGCTTAAAAAGACCTTAAATGACGAAACGATTCACATGAAAACTTTTCCATTTTGTCATACATCTTCTATCCAATATATATATATATATATATATATGTGTGTGTGTGTGTGTGTGTGTGTGTGTGCGTGAACGTGAGTTTGATTATGTATGTATACAGTACTGTGCAGAAGTATTAGGACAAGAACTATTTTATCTTTTATGAGGTATATTGAGAGAAAATAAACAATTTAATTAAAGTAATTTTATTTGATTTACTCAACAAATGCTTTAACAGAAAAAAATACTTGTTACAAAATAAATTTAATATTTAGTATAATAACCATTTGCTTTGATCACAACCTTCATTCTGTCAGGCATTGACATCACAAGTTTTTTCAATGTATCTATGGTATTTCCTGCCAAGCAGCTTGTATTTGTTCCCAAAGTGTGTCTTACAAAGTAACATTAGGTTTATCAATTTTTTTTATCCAAAATATCCCATAGATGTTCAATAGGATTGAGATCAGGGCTTTATGGGGGCCAATTCAAATTCCAAAGCCTCCCGTCCTCTTCCTTTTTAGTTAAATAATTTTTATAAAGGTTTGAAGTATGTTTAGGGTCATTGTCTTGTTGATAAATCCTTGTCCTATTAAATGTGTCCCAGATGGGACACCATGGCGGATAAGAATCTGGTGATACATTTTTTATCTATCTTTCCATCAATGTTCTTCAGGTCTTCAACTTCCTGGCCACTAAAGCATCCCTAAACAAGGATATTTCCCACTCCATGCTTCATTGTTGGCACAATGCATTTTGCAAGGTACCTTTCATTTGATCTCCGCTTAACCTACTGTCTCCTTTTAGAGCCAAAAAGTTCAAATTTTGACTCGTCTGTCCAGAGTACTTTCGTCCACTGATCTACCGTCTAATCCTTGTGTTGTTTTGCAAATTCTAAGCGCTGTCTTACATCTACTTCACGCAACAATGGTTTCCTAACCGCTACTACCGGTAGTGTGCAAAAGTGTTAGGACAGGAGTGATTCTAAACTTTATTTTGATGCCTCATAGAGATAAATAGTTCTTGTCCTAATACTTTTGCACAGTACTATAAATGTATGAGCGTGTATCCACACATATCTGCAAAGTCATTAATCTCCACAATGAACAAATATATAAATTTTATACACATCTTCAGGCGCCCCAAAAGTTCACTCACTCATGGAAGGATATATATTTAAAATATTTTCTTTTATGATGCTTGTTGTATAATGACAATGTCTCAATGTAAATTTTCAAACTACAGATAATGTACCAACTTTAAATTGAATTTACAAATTGAACAAGTATCTTTGAGCTGTTCATTTCAAAATAAAAAAAAAATCCTTCACATTTTTTATTACTGAAAACTGACTTAGAGTTCATTTATCTCTAGATTCCTGACTTGATTCTATTGTTAAGTGTTTAATTTACTGGCTTATATTGTGTTGATTCTTTGAGTTGGTGTCTATATTTGCAATCATCTGGCTCTCCCAAAACGCGGGGAGGGGGTTACGTTAATAGCCATAATAAAACTCATAGAGGACATTACGAGGAACGGAACTGAAACATTTATTAATCCTCTGCTGAACATCAAAGACGCAATCTGTACTTTGAGAAAGACGACGATGTTCATTAATTTGTATATTAAATTAAATTGTAAGTATCGTGATGAACAAATAACTCCACACATCTGATCAACCGTCACGAAAATAGACAGAAACAGTAATCCTTCACCTCCTTCTACACATCATCATCAATGTTATTTGGTTTATCCCACCATCGTGAAGTTCTTACTGAGAATCAAGTGACAACATGTATTTGTAATTCTCCAGAATGATTTTCAGATTTCTCGTTGATATTATTAAAGTGAAAGTTAAAAAAAATTAGAAACACCTACCTAAAAACGTGTAGCAGAGGATTTTGAATGAAGTTTATGTGCTAATGTCGGTGCTTGTGATCATCTATATAGTCACGCTCCGTATTGTGTTTGTTTGGTGTGGCTATAAGGAGTTTCGTGACGTCTGCGATATGACCCTTACCTTGCTTAATAGTGTATAATTCTTACATGCACAAGTGCCAATGAAGTAATTGCAAGTCATCCGATTGCTTTTGAAATCTGTTCCTTATCACCTGCGTACAAAGGGAATTTAAATTATGTTGCTAAAACTATAACCCATTAGTAAATATTTGGAATCTAAAACTATATATCATTCTAGTTTCGTCGGTTTGTCTTGAGATCTTCAACAAAAAACAGCCCAGACAATGATGAATTGAAAATTATCTTCAACAGAACACAACCCAGACAATAATGAATTCAAAAATTATCTTGCACAACGGCCTGTTAACGGGTTGCCATAACCCTGAAAGATTTCTTTTCTATGACCATCTTTCTGAAAGTCCTGAAACAGGACACGTCTTTTTTAGGCGACAGAGCGTACGTTTTTACGGTCCAGTGGTGATGTTATATGAACCAGATAAAGCGTGTTGTGATTCGGTATCATACTTACATCAAATCTGGGTGTCTGCAATTTTCACTTACCAGTAATGCTAGACAGGAATTCTCGTTATTGCTTTTATAATGTTGATTTTCATAACGCTATTCTAGAGGGAACTTTTGGTAACTCGCTTTTAGCGAATTATAATATTTTGGTATCTTTGCGTAAAGTCTACGTACAAAACGAATCCGTCGAATAATACACAATTATGTTCTCAGATTCATTCTCTCAAGTAATTCCCTCTGGAACAATCTCTTCAGCAAAGCACAACACCGGAATAATGCACAACACAGAACTGCCTCCCCCACTGAGACGAAGTGTGGCACAAGGCATTTTTATTGCAGGAAATCCGATCCCTAAAGCCCGGGCAAAAACTTCACGTAGATCCTGCACATGACAGGTTTGAGTACTGGATGCTGAGAGTCGGACGAGGTTAATGTTCGTGTTAATGCACAATACCGAACGGTATTTATCTGCCACCTCACCGATGCGAAAATGGCACAAGCCCTTTTTATAGAGAGGAATGCTGACCCTAAAGCCCGGACAAAAATTGGCACATGGCGGGGTCGGATACCTAGACGAGACTCTGCTTCCTGACTGAGATTCGTCTTGGTTCATCTCTTCCCGGAGGCTTAGAGTCGGACAAGGTAAGATTTCGAGCTGCTGCACAGCGCCGAACTGTATTATCTGCCACCCCAATGATGCGGAATGTGTCAAAAGTTCTTTTTATATTGAGGAGTCCGAGTCCTAAAGCCAGGCAAAAATTTTCATATAGTCTCTGCACATGGCAGGGTCGGGTACCTAGTCTAATTTTCCCCAGTTGAGCCCCGTCTGGGTTACTCTCAGCCCGAAGTTAGAGAGTCCGGTTAGGCTAGATCGGGTTGATATACCACACCGAACGATATTTATCTACCTCCTTACTGAGGCAGAATGTCGTACAAGGCCTTTTTAATGTGGGGTATCCAGGCCGTAAATCCCGGGCAAAAATATTCCCTAGACGAGACTCTATCCTCGACGGAGTCTCGACTAGGTTACTTTCCGCTCGAATGCAGAGAGTCGGACAAAGTAAGTGTTCGTGCACAACACCGAACACACTCAGAATTCTGAGTGCTTTATATACTAAATATATGTGGTCAGGTGATCCCAGTAGCACACTTCATTCAACGATTACGCTTGTTACATAGAAATCTGCGTCCGACCACAGGTGTCGGTATCAACACTTTTTTCTTACATAACACTGCTGTTTTTGAAAAAAATATACTATTTGCCAGCTTGCTGACAGTGTTCAGTCCAGTCTATTTTCCATAACTGCTTCATCTACACTGTCACCTTCTCACTTTTCGCTATCTAATTCTATGTCTATAAGCGTGGTATTATTTATATTGAGTGTATTACCGCTTACAGTTTTTAATAATGTATTTAAATATTAAGAGTAGAAATTTATTCATTTGACAATTCTGGCTATGATAATAAATTACATCCGGTAGCAAGGCCTCTGATCAGAAGATTTTAAAGAGAATAGAACCACTAAGAAGTACAATTATATCTACTTAGAGCCAAACTCGAAGCAAAAACTAAAATAAAAGGGGTGAAAAAAATACAGATATACAGGCAGATAAACAGACACACACACAAACATCTTGCCTTTTATACACACACACACACACACACACACACATATATATATATATATATATATATATATATTTACAATATTATCGATTTTTTGCACTATTGTGAGAACTGCAATCTTGAAACTTCTGAATATCGTTTCTTATGTCTTTGTGTATGAGTATATCAAATTTGATTAATATCGGACCACTCCTTCTATAACCCGATTTTTTCGATTATCGATTTTCGATATTTATCGGGCGTACCTCGACACAAAACCTAGCTAAGAGTACTCGCAGACGCTTATAGTACAACTGTGTAAATTTTCAAGAAAATCGGTTCAGCCATTTCGGAGTCTATAGGTAACGGACACGCACACACACAAACAAAGTTCCATTTATAAATAAGTTTAGATGGATAGATATTCGAGTAGTTACATTGTTCCTTGTTTTACTTCTTATAACTTCACAGCAATTATATCTTCCTTATTGATAGAAATGAGCTAAATATTCGTCGTCGCTTACCTCCAGAATTCTATTAAATATATTTCATTATTATGATTCGTTTTTTACATTTGTTATTGGAAGTTATCAGCTAATTTTTACTTATTTTCAAGCTACATTGAACAGCCTTCGGTAACCAATACTTTTTTGATTGTTCAGGCCGTGACAGTCATGCAGGTATTTTCTAACACATCAAAGCACACTGGAAAAATGTAGCGCTTCCAACCAATCGGTAGAATTCTCTGAAAATCTGTCTAATGCTGCAATCATTAGAAACAACAACCTTTTGACAATTCTATATTCTCTCGATTTTGTACTTTATGTTTGTATAGTTTCTCAATATTCTGTCCTTCTTCCTATAGCTCTCTCTCTCTCTCTCTCTGTCTCTAAAGGACAAACAACGTCAATAAAGTAACAAACTCATTCTTCTGTGATGAAGTCCTCTATATCCGGCCGTCAATAGTCATTCTCTTTGTCTGTTTGATTCTGCATATGCCATAAAACCTTTACTTGCTCATCTTCGATGGCCTTCTCTAGATTATTTTCTAGCATTTATCTGTCCGCTCAAATCTCAGATTTTTTTTTTCATATAATCATATTGCCCGAAGCAAAGCATTTTATTGCCACTGTTTTGCAAGGGATTACATAGGAGGAAAGTTATGAGAAAGAGTTACAGCCTATAGGGGGTGTCAGAGAGTGAGTAAGAGAAGGATGACTGTGGGCATAAAGTGAGGGAGCAGTTTATATATTGATTGTAATGTAGAATTGATCCCCCACTTTATACCCACATTATCATAGTATAGAAATTTTTTTATAATCATATCGCCCGAAGCAAGGCATTTTATTGCCACTGTTTTGCAGGGGATTACATAAGAGGAAAGTTATGAGAAAGAGTGACAGGTTATAGGGGGTGTCAGAGAATCGGTAAGAGAAGGATTACTGTGGCCATAAAGTGAGGGATCGGTTTATATATTGGACATTTTACTACTAACCTAACATACAAATGAGGATGACCGTGAAATATGTTCACTGAAACATTTTGTTAAAAAAAAACACATACAAAAAAACACATTTAATGTTCAGTTGTACCAAATTCCCGTATAGAATTTTCAATTTATAAAATAATATAATAAATTTAATAATCCGGAAGAAAATATTAAGCGTTCTATGCCAAACTATTATAGTGGGTTATCCGTTCTAGTGAAACGTAGTTGTATGTTGAAGAGAGATTAACTGAATTTGGCCTCGTTAGTAGATATCCCACTATAAGTTATAAAAGGTTGTTATAAAACAAGAAAATTAAACTGAGTATAGAAACAACATTTTATATATACATATATATCAATTATGGTTTCTTACAAAAATTGCAATAAATGCTGAAAAGAGAATTTGTGCACAAGTATGTGTGAGCGTTTGATGTATTCGCTTCTTTGGTCGGTAAGTAGCTCTGTGACAGCGAAGAAGATGATGAGAGGGAAAGGAGGCGAGCATAATGGATTGCTTGACGAGGTCAAGGGTTGTGCTACTTATGCTAGCGCTTTCTCAACTGGCGATGCTTTTTTGTGTCGGCTTTTTATTTCCTCTTTGTGGGTCCCAGCAAGTCATTTGAGAATTCACACTCGTATTTGATTCTGGGCTTCCCGTTGGCCGATAAATAAAGCTCTCGAACAGGAATTTGATATTCAATTAATTTTTGGTTTTCTGCCGGAACATATGCGCGGAGCCGGGTGCGCAAAGACCAGTTTTGGTCATTTGCTTTATGGACGTGAGAATGCAAACATCCGGTCCCTCGCTTTGCTCGATATCACCACACTATCACTGTGATTGGTAGGAAATCATAAAGAATGATTTCAACATACCAGTAGTTGCATTGAGTACCTAATATGACGGACTTTCAGCAAACTCTTAAGACACTAAAAATATATATCCAAAACAATGATATAAAAACAATCAGCAAGTAAATGCTAGTGAAAAACTGAGTGAAATAATGTAAATACGTAACCCGAAGAGAATTGACGCCAAAAGACTTTTTGAAGAAAACCAAAAATGTAAGATTTTCCAATGTTTATTTATTTAAGGCCTGATTTTTAAGCCAAGATTTCAATTTTATCTTTACAAAGAACAAAAAATGGCACTTTATTTGGCCTTGTGTCATGCGACGGCAACGTTAATAAAGAATTCCTGAATTTTCGAACCTTGAAATAGCTACTTTTTATAAAAGTGTACATTTGAAATATTTCGGAATTTCAAAGATTATTTATGATTATCAACACTGACATTAGAGACTTAGAACAGAAAGTTTAAAAAACAATTTAACTTCAAAGCCAAATTGAGCAAACAAATAAAAAATGGTTGATATCTAAATGTTGTTAAGAACATTCCATTTTTATTAGAAACGCTAACGAAATAAAAGGTTGAAATATAAATATATTTGATCATGTCTGGCCGGAAAATGAACAGTAAACCATAAAATCTTGGTCGTTGTGAAACAAATAAAACTGACATAACAAAATTATTCAACCATTCAATTGTGATTTCTAGAAAATATTTGTCTTAAGATAAAAACTGTTTATTGATCAGCACACGTAAAATGAGTAATTTTTAATCGCATTCTCTCTAATATATATATATATATATTGTTAAATATAAAGACAATGAATGTCTATTATGTTTAATCATGAGCCGTTCTAAACATTGTATTTTGACTTTAATTTCAGGTAAAAATAAAGACAAAAATTGTCCAACATTTGGATATTTTTTTATTAAGTTGGTTCTAAGCTTTCGGCTTACATGAACTATTTTCAGAGAGCTGACAAGGAAAGCTTAGAATCAATTTTAAAAAATTATCCAAATGTTGGAGAATTGTTATCATTATTTTCACCTAAATTTAAAGCCAAAATACGATTTTTAGAACGGCTCATGATTAAACATAATAGACATTCATTGTCTTTTATATTTAACAGTATATGTTTAGAAAATTATCTGCTGCCTCGATACACTATATATATATATATATATATATATATATATATATATATATATATATATATATATTTGGTTGAGTTGTGAAAACGTTTAGCATACAGGTTATTGTTTTTTCAGTATTTCTACTGATAAGAGGTGTTTTGGCGAGTAGCTTTTTTTGTCGTAGAGTGCTCGATATTGGGGTAAGGATAGAGCGTTGATAGTTCAAAGTTTCGTGACGTTTTTATTATGACGTCGTCACTCGTCAGGGCAAAGGTTAGTTTTTCCGACTCGAAACCGGTTTGATATCTCAGTCACCACAACAAAAGTAAAACGACTGACCACTCGAACAAAACAAAATCAAATTACAACCAATTCCATATAATGGACGTAATGTCGAAACAAAGTAGCTATTTTTTAGTGACTTTATAAAATATTTATGTTATAATTTCAAAATAAATATTATTAGCTCTACTTTGTATTGAGCCCTTTTTTAAGAATAGTGTTTCTTTGGATACGGAATATTATCACATCCATACCTAACCTATAATATATATATATATATATATATATATATATATATATATATATATATATATATATATATATATATATGAGGATAAGTGATGAAAACTTCTCAGTCGGATTGACAGCCTCAAATGACAAAGCGCTTCAGCGTTGATTCCGCCGTTTATATCTAAAAATACTCTATTTTGATATTAATCACTTAGTCCATACTCATATCTTAAATTCTAAATATCATAATTATATCTGCATGGAGTGATTGATTAGGCCTTTACAGCTTATCAACCTTCTATGGCTTATTTAAACCTAAAACATTTCGGATTGTAGGAGGTTATTTACAGTACCCGGTGTTTCCAAGGAGCTCCCCATCTAAGTACTGACCGGGCTCGACACTGCTTAATGTCGGTAATCGAACATAAACTGGCGTCTTCAGCCTGATTTCAACGCAACGCAAGTGAACCACGTACGGATATAAATTGATAAATACAATTACAGCTTAAATAGAAGAACCCTTTTAGGCAAGTATCATTGCCATTGTTGTTTCCCTTTGCGACAAAAATAGCTTTAAAGTTTTTCACTTCTCGAACTGAGGTTCAAAAGCATCGTAGAATCAAAGAAAACCAAAGAATATATAAATGGAATAAAAATGAGGGTACACGATTGTTGTGAATTCTGGACAAAGGAACCGCACAAAATAATGAAAAAAAAAACCAAACAAACAAAAAAACAGATATGGAGATAGAAAAGTAGGTTATATTGAACGTAATATACAAACTTGAACGCAGGTTAGTAGATCCAGGAATACTATTAGTAAGAAATAAATATATACAAGACTTGAAGTGAAGTCGTTGGAAATAGCATATCCATGTATATTATTCTAGCTGAGTGGGTCTCAGGGCTAGTTTGACTTCTGATGCGGTAGTCTTTGGGTAATTTCGGTATCTCTCGGTAACTTACGTATCAGTTCCGGTACTCTCTGATAACTCTAACGGATCTCTACGAATACTCTCTATTGCCCAACTCTAAGGCAGCTAGTATATGTATACTCAGTCGAGTCCATTATCATATACAAAAAGAGGAGATCCCACAACAACGATGGAAACAAAACATTTTAAATAATCTAAAAGAAATCAGATATAATTGTTTCTTATTTTATATACTTTTTATCACTTCGTCTTTTCTTTTAGTTTTGTAAACATAATTTTTGTAGCAATAAAATCAGCTTCGAATAATAAATTGATTCTTCTAAAGAAAAACAAAAGAAAACAATATGCTTATCATAAATCTATATTCAATTTACTTATAATACGAAAGACTTTTTATGAATATGACGCATCTGATAAAGAACGTCGAGTCAAAATATTAGCGTATAATTTTAAAAGAAAGAGAAAACCGTCAAATATCAAATGTATCAAAACCAGTTCCTCATAATGTCTAATTTCATGAAGCAAAAGACATGAAAATCTTCAATTATTTCTGTTATTTCGTTGATGATTGAATTTTCTTCGGAGACATTGCTTCAAGTAAACGCAGAAGACAGAATAAAGTATAAAAAATTTATTATAACAAGCGCAATGTAATGTATGCACCAGTGACTGACAAAAATGTTAAGGACCCGCCCAAAAGAAAAACATTGCATTTAATCCAATGCAGTTTCTTCTCAACTCATGTTAATTCACTATCCAAAATTCACTGTATTTAATAGTTTCGTTATCATCAACTAACAAGGTAACATTATTGAAACCATTTTGTCGGTTATTGTGATTTAGCTGGGATAGATAATATCTCCATTGGACTATGAAAGTCTGAAACCATATTTTATGGTCAGACACGTCATGTTTTCGACTCTTTCGTTTAAACAGTCAAATTAATGTTTAGAAAAAACACATGAAACTATGGATCTGTATTTGTGTGTCATGTATTCTGTTTAAGTCCGTTAGAATAATTATTGAAACTGGTGCCTGTATTAATGGGAATGCCATACAGAGACCACGTGGCACCTCATTTACATCCCTTTCTGATTTCCGTGGTTCCCAATGGTGTTGGTTTGCAACCAAAATTCTTTTTGGCTCGAGTAACGTGGAACTCGGTTTAGTAATCCTCAGTTGACTTTGCTCACGAGATTAAAACCACGTTGGGCACGCGTATGAGACATATTGCAGACGTCAGTAAATTTTGTGCAACAAACACAACAAGCAAAACATGGAAACATGGAGAAATAAGTAAACGTGTACTGAGAGATAAACCTGCCAAAAGACTATTGGAAACCATAAACTCCATACCACGTCGCAGAGTTACGTTATTCAGGCGAAGAGAAGTTTTAAGTTGGGTGTCTGTCATTTCTGACATTTTTCTTCATATTTTTATTTATTTCTATTTTATGGGAAACTGGCAGATACATCTTTATCTCATGTCAATTTTAATGATATCACCATCATCACCCGTTACACAAAATGATGTGTAGAGGCAGCATTTTTTTTTTTTTATGGAGCAGGGTTGTTAGCTCTGCGACCAACCCCCAAACCTGGAGTAATGTGATTTTCTGAGCGTAGCTTAGACGTGACACACGGCCGAAAGTAAGGGACAACCATTGAGAATCGAACTCACTACTCAATTGTAATGAGTCAAGCGAGACAAGCTTGCTAACCATTACACCACCGATAGGTGCCCAATGATATATTTTATCTCAAAATTATTATTTGCGTGTGTAATTTTTCTCTTGTTACTTAATTGAAATTGATATGTTTTCCTAGAAAGAAAATTTAATTTAGTTCTTTTTCAAAAAATTAAATTTGTTTTTAATCATTTTGATAGAGCAGAAGATGGGTAGGATGAAGTTTCTTTTATTTTAATAGAAAAAACGTTTTTATTTCAAACATATCTTTCAAATTCAAACCTTACAAATCAGAATACTTCAAATAATAACATTAAAATCACTTCGCAAATTTATGTCCTTAGAACCTTTCATAAAAAATTAAAAATGGAGGAAACGAATCAATTCATTTTAACCTTTTTCATTATGTCTCGGAAACTTTTTATCATATTCATTATAGAAAGTTTTGTGACATATAATTAAGCTGTAAATACGCGAGACCTTGACTTGCTACAGGACTAAAGATCTAATGATGCGTTCCGCTTCTAATACAAGTTCGTTGATAGGCGAGAACGGCTAATAACGGACAGGCAAGTCTTGACACAATGGTGGCAAGTAAAGAATTGAGAAATTGGATAACTACACTTTCTTGATTCCTCTATAATGGTTAAGTTTATCTCAGAAAAGGAAGTTAGATTTAGTTTTATGGTTTGTCTTCAAGATGTTACACTATATTCTCTCTCACTCTGTCTCTGTTTCTCTCTCTGAAGTGAAAGTTAATATCCACATATATAAAATTTTAATAAGTACCCATATTATTGCGAGCGTGTATGCAATATACTTCTCCGTCGTCAAGTACATAGAGACAGATGTGTAGTAGACACTTCCGGTGATGTGGTAAGGATGCAATATTTTTATACTAGAGATATTTTAAGGACTTCTAAAACTGCGATTAGCTCAGTAACATTAGTAACATTAGTTTAATACTTAGTTTTTGGTCATAATAGGGTTAGACTAGAACACTTTTGTATTAAAAAGTGTTCAGTACAATTATATTGTAGAACTTTTGAATATTATCCATTTTTAAACGAGTTATTTTGCTACCCAGGTTTCTACCATGAGTGGTTTCTTCAGATGATTTTTAATTAATGATTTTACCGTTTTACTTTTTAATAACGCGCTTGTAACGGTGTTTTATTTGAAACGTTCAAGTGGCAGGGAATTTATGAACGCGCAAGTTGTAAATTAAAGCGGATTATGGCGTTTTCGTCCATGGTTGTATGAACCTAAGAGGTATTTCTTAGTGTGGATGCATTTCGTCATTATTTCCGTTCTTTCATTTAACAGTTCGTCTTTATTTGGTAATATGATAATTTCTGATTTTTCTTCTTGGCATAGTCTATATATTTTTCCACCGTTGTAAGGCTTAGCTGTTTTTACAATGCTCCATATATATATATATATATATATATATATATATATATATATATATATATATATATATATATTATTGAGTTGTGATAATGTTTAGCGCCAAGATAAAAGGTATTTTAGCAGGCAGGTTTTTCTTTTATCGTAAAGAGCCCTATATCGGAGTAGAGATAGACTTTTGATAGGATTAATACGAAGAAATGTGTCGCTTAGTTATATATTTATGCAGGGTGATATTTATAATTGTAACGTTAATTTTGATCTATTTATGATGGCTTCGTATATGACGCACTTGTGTTTTATATTAATATGTGCTTTGTTTGATAAATCTTGTTGTTTGTAGTCATCCATTAAGCCTGCTTCTGCGAAATACAGAAACCAAAATAGATATTATTTTAAATTTGTGATCCTGAAATTAACAAATATATAAATACACAAAAATATCTGAATAAAAATTGATAAAACAATAGATATTATAAGAGGATAAGAAAATCACCAGTAGCTTAAAACGTTGACAGAATAAAAAAAATGACAGTGCAGCAGTACGGAAGAAAAATACATATGCTTAGCTCTTATACAAGAATGGTTTCTCTCTAAACGCGGTGGGTAAGAGCGAAATATCCAGGCGAGTGCTGAATTTAATTTTTTTGGTACTTCCGTTTTTGAATATGGTAGTGAGAAAGTGCATCAATATGTATTTTTTCTTAACATCTCGGCAATAAACATGAATCTAATATCCTGGTGTTATGACAAAAGTGTTTTGTCGCTATCATGCCATCATGGATAATCAAAAAATGACGAGCGATACGATGAATAAAAAAAATTTCCAGGTTCCTCTTACTTTATCTGTTCGAGCAGTTAAAATACTTCACTCATAAATTTAAGTTTGATATATTTTTTTACTCTAAGCAAGGCATTTCACTGCCACTGGTGCGTAGGGGGTTACATAGGGGAAAGTGATGAGAAAGAGTGTTTAGGGGGTTACATAGAAAGTGGCGAGAAATATGTGATTCCATTTATTTATACATTAGTATTTTTTAAACTATTAACTTTCTCATCCCAATAGTCGTTATATATGTGTTAATGAATTCATTGTATTTGTTTTAGTTTTACTGAGGAGTTTAAAGAGTTAAAGTGGGATATTTACAGAGGTATTGTTTAATGGTTTTAACTGAAGAGGTGAGGTCAGCTGTTTTTTTTTTTTTTTTTTGCTTTTAAAGATCAATGAATTCAGTTAAGAATCGATTTGTTTAGTTTACATTATCTGTTGGTTTTACTAGCATATCTACCCTTTTAGGTTATTTAATGCAGGAGAATTTGTTTGGTTTTTGTTTACTGCTTGTTGATCTTGTGTGAGTATTGCTGTCGAGATGTAAGTAGATGTGTTATGATTTGATGTGTAATGGTTATAGAATATTTTCTTTTGCAACTATATTTCGTTATATAATTTTGTTGCTTTTAGAAATTCTGAAAGATCACTTGGGTTAGCTTTGTTATCGATTTGTGAACATAACCTTGCTAATCAAATGGTGGACATAACCACACTAACAAAGAGATATGGAGGCAAACTTATAAAACAATGAAGAAGGAAATAAAAATGACAAGTAAAAGGTAAGACTCACTTAAAATTTTCTCAACTCGTTAATATGCTTTAAAATGTTTAATTTTGTGTGTCATTCTTATAAATGCATTTAAATCATTTGTAGCCGAAGTTAGCAGGAAAATCTTTACACGGGGCAGAAAGCAATATCGTCAATTATGTTAAACACTTGTAGCTAATTCCTCATACTTGGTCTGTTGCAGCCTTAAATAGAAGCAGAATTTATATGACCGGTAATCATGAGATACCAATTCAAGATTTGTGCGTTGTAACCGGTAGGGTCTCACTTGATGCTCGCCAGGAGGGATCCGGTCTGGTTCCTGTCACTGTTGCCAAACTTCCGGCTTCTCCTCCCTTGATAGCTCAAAGGAGGGGCACAGACTCAGTGATAGCAAATGAAAGAGAAAAAATGGAAGAAAGGCGTTAACACATTAGTCATATACTTCTACCTTCTGCGGGTGTGCGTTGTGGTGCAGTGGGTATCGGCTCGGAACGAGAAATCTGGGAGCCGAGTTCGAATTCCAGTGGAATTTCTTGCGTTCACTTACGCGCAAATACCCTTGGGAAAGGTATTAATCCGTCACTTCCCTCCATTTATGGGTTAGATAACAGGACAGATTGGGTTCTATAGCCTTGGATGGCAATCAATCTATCAATGGCAATCTACTGCGGAATAATGTTCTGCACAGTCAGTCATGTCTCTTTCGAGACATGATCGCCCAAGCGTGTATCACGTATGGCATTTAACTGATTGACTTCTTGTAAGTCGATCACCAGTCAGAGATTACAAAGAGCGCATGCGTACAATATGGACAGACATAACTTTAGCTGAAACTTCAAGCTAACAGTTTGTCTGTCAAGTAAAAACAAGTTTGAAAAGAAACATCGACATTGAAGAAAGTGACTTAACAATGGAAAAAGTATCAAAGCCACAAAATTTGTAAACAACGAAATAAGAATCAAGAAAAAAACAATCGAAAATGTAAAACAATACAAACTAGAAACGTCCATCCTAACGGATAAAATAAAATGAGCAAAAATACAAATAGTAAATAATTCGATGCACAAAAAAGGAAAACCATACCACACACATGTGAGGCGAGAATTGGAAATAAATGCAGCAGATTAAGATGTCAATGGACTGACAGAACTTATTAACACTAAAGATATAACGGAGTTCGACGTCCTCAGATAGGCAAGGGATAATGGTGAGCTGATTATAATGCTAAAAAACAGCATGGCAAATAAGATTAGAAAATACGATCTGGAAAGTACAATGAGATGTAAATCTATTGAAAGATATGCCATAAGGCAAACTTTGGGACACAAAATAAATACGTCAAAAAGAAATAGCAGCATCAATTGACGTAACGTGCCAAAGATTGTCTGAAAAACAACTTTTGAAAAGAACGAACGCAAAATTTACCAAAACAAAATGGCGAAAAGAAGCCAAACATGAAACCAAATGTTATAGACATAAATCTCATGTAGATTGTAATTCAGAGCCACCAAAAGAAACAGCAACAATAATAAGATAAACAAAACCAATTCTCATCTGGATAAAAGAAGAACTTGATTAGCGGACGAGAAAACTGACGATTATTCAAAAGACTTTACTCAAAGATTCAATGTGAAATATTGGTCGGAGGTGAGTACATCAACATCGAAGATTGTCACCGAATAAACAGAACGGAATTGAATATAATTAAATAAAGAAATTAAATAAAAATTTTATAATTAACAATGCAGAGTAAACAGTATTGCGACAAGAGAAACAATGGAAGGTAACAAAGAAGAAAAATGGCGCAAAACAGCATGAAGTATTTGAGTTACAAAAAACAAAACAAAACAAAAAAACATGGCGGATAAAATATTATAGAAATGATTAGAAGGAAGTGAACATCTGAAGAGTGAAACGATATTCATCATAATCACAATTCCACACACACGTATCATGACAAATTATATCATATAAAAGATTGACATGGACCAAAGAAAAAACAGCAGGGACTGCCTTTCTGTAGAAAGATATCAAATTTTCGGCCACTTAATCAGTGAATGTAACAAATTAATCGTTATATAATAGAAAACAATGCAATAATTATTCACTGAGAATTCTAGAAGTGATGAAGTAAACAAATAAAATCAGCCCAACACAGAAAATGTCTTGAAAAGAATCACAAATACTCTTGGATTTCGACGGTCAGACTAATCACAATATTCAATCTAATAATCATCATAATAAATGCGACTGCGTCATCAGATTACATTGAATCAACATGAAAGCGAGTGAGTCGTTTGAAACTATGAGATGAGAGAGACGCAGGTTAAAATTGTGTCCAGGAGTACTTGGCACTGTGTAAAAACGCTGAGGTATGGAGTCAAAAAACCGAGAAAGTTTCCAGACCATGAAAACTATGGCGCTGCAGAGGCCTGCAAGAATAATAACAGATTTTATAGATTTGTGGAAACTAGCAGATACAAAACAAGGATAACGAAACATCCGCAGGGAAAATTCAAATGAAAGCAACAACAACAACAACAACAACAACAACAATAATAATAATAATAATAATAATGGTCTGTATAAAAAATATTATCCATAAGAGGAGGCAAACAAACGTAATTTGTCGGCATATTCAACAAAAGATAGTTCATCATCTTATTGTTAATTCATTATCATTTAAATTAAATAAAAACAAAATAAAATAAAAATGCATAAAATAAATAAATAGGGATTGCTTAAAATATCAATAACAAAAAAAAACAAACTATAAATTCATTATCTTTAATAATTTATAAATATGAAATACGCGTAATTAGTTGGCTTGAGATATATTATCGGAATATCATTATATGAACCTGGTAAGAATACTTAGTCAGATAATTGCAGGAAAATACTTAATTTCAGAATACATTAATAATTAAAATAACGAACTTGTTGCTTGATAGAATTTGCTCCACTCTGGCTAGAAAGATATTCATTTTACTAATAATATAATATAGTAGAAAAGAAGAAGTCTTAAATAAATCATTTAATTATACTTCATTTGAGCCATTCAAAAACTTAAATTTATTGTTCTTACGAAATACGAAACTAGAAATTCTACTGAATTTTTCCATTTTATTTTCTGTTCAATGTTAGGTCAAGTTAAAAATATTTTTGGGAATAAAATGCAATAAAATAAAAAACAGTCCAAATATTTTCTGTGGCTGGCATTTTCGGAAAAAGGATGCATGATAATGTTGAATATAAAAGACCGTTTTGCAGTCTCCTGGCGAAATTCAAGGTTTTATTTTGTCAGTAAAGTAGACAAAAAACAGACCAAACACATGTGTTTGATTTTCTCATGATCCACTTCCTGTGCACTAATATGGAGAAAGTGTGTTGTACATCCGTTGCAAATGTATCCAGATTTGATTTCCTCCAGCAGCCTTGCTTCCGACCGACAGCGATATCAGTTCCTTTGAATTCCTGTTCATTCTATTCTTTTTGATTTTCAATGAATTTCTAATGCTAAACGTAAGATCAACAAATTTACATTATACATCTAATGACAGAATTCTTCCAGTATTCTTTTGCTTTTATTCCTGACCACAGATAATGTTTTTCTCCCTTATTTTCAAAGGGCAGCATTAGGTTGACCTGACAAATATTTGCTCACATGACTCTTGTAAGAAACGTGCAAATTTTAGTTTGAAATTGTTTTTTCTATATGTAAATATTTTGTTTGTTAGAATTGAAAACTGTTAAAGCCCAATTGGGAGATGAGATAGTAATGGAATATTTGCAATTACAAATACTAGAAAAGATAAAACATGGAATCTCACTTGTTCTTCGGCTGTAGTAGTGTGACAGCTTCTTCCATGAAAGGCATCTATTCGTTCCAAATCGTAATAAATGTAAACGTGTCCCACAAAAGAGTTAAGTCCCTGTTTGTCGATAGAATGAGGCACCGCATAACATCTAACCACTTCGGCTTTCATGATTACTGGCAACCCTGTAATAGAGTATTAAATAAGTGTAAGCTGTCTATACCTTCTCTGTTCAATCAGTTTGAAGTGTTATCATCCTCTGCTAATAAATGTGAATGTTTTTCCCGTAAATTGTCCTTAATCTGTTCAACAGAGACTCAGTTAAATTAAGCAAGGATGTCGCAGGTGAGTCAAGATTGGGTTTAACGAAAATTTACGGGAAAGAAACATTCAGATTTATGAACAGAGGAAGATAACATTTCAAATTGATTGAAAGAGAGGAATGATAGGGGCCTTATACTTATTTAATAGCTTATCACAAGGCCGCCAGTAATCATGAGACTTAAAGTTGATAGTACCCTTCACTCAACTGAAATATACCTCTGCCTAACTTCCTACTAAAACCTCCGTGGAATGATATGCATATAACCTCTTCCATCATTTCTGCTATTATCTCTAATCTAGATCCCTACAAAGCATGCCAACCCAATTGTATCCCTGTAATAGTCATTAAGAAGTGTGCTTCCGAACTGGCTACTGTTCTCTCTAAACTGTATAATAAATGCCAAGCTTCCTAATGCTTTTCTGATTGCTAAACATCATCATTTGTTCTAGTTTCAAAGAAATCTGTTGAACCGCCCGATCTTTCAATAATCGACTTATTATCATTCTATCACATTTTGTTATTACTTCTAGAGATTCTAATCAATGCTGAATTGGTTCATCATCTCTTGTCGCTGGGCTTTATTCCGATAAGCAA
Organism: Ascarosepion bandense; assembly: GCA_037127315.1. Taxonomy (NCBI): domain Eukaryota; kingdom Metazoa; phylum Mollusca; class Cephalopoda; order Sepiida; family Sepiidae; genus Ascarosepion; species Ascarosepion bandense. Next base: position 2,118,642 of record JBBBDQ010001707.1, read on the forward strand.
TAGGGTTTTTGTTTTTCCATGTCAACTGCTGATGCATCTATATTGCTGTTGATGAAAACGATGAAAAACGGGCTGTAGCATTGATAATTTTGAAAGCCTTTGGCATGGTTTGGCATACAAGTCTTCTTCACAAGTTGAAAAGTTATGATGTCTCCAGACACAGTTTTGAACTGATCCAGTTTTTTCTATTAAAACTGAGAAATGAATTTCACCCTGAACGGCCAATCGTCTAGATCTTTTTGTATTAACAATGATATCTCCCCAGGGATCTATCCTGGGTCAGATTTTCTTTTTAATTTTCCTTAATGACCTTTTTCCTCGATGAAATCAGCTCTCAACTTGGTATCTAGGCTGATGACACAACAATTTACTTCTGCCTTGATAGTAAGGCTGATCAGTTCGACAGCTGATGCCAAAAAGACCTTAGTTCGGTCGATAACTGGAGGGGGGATAGTTTGTCAATTTTAACCTATCCAAAACTAAACTTCTCTTCATTAATCACCTGAGAGAATTCTTATATCAACATGGCTAATCTCCAGGAAAGGGATTCATTGCACCTACTCGAGCTGAAATTTTCAAATATTATATTGAATTCATTGCTAGATTAGCTTCTAAGAAATTTAATTCACCGTATCGTGCAAGACAATTTTTATCTCTAAACTCTATCTTACATATCTAATCATCCATACTTAAAATATTCCTGTTACGTATGGTCTGGTGCCACTGATATTTGCCTTGAGCTTCTTGATAAAATCCAAAGAAGAATCAGCAATGTTATTGGTCCTGATCTGGCGGCTCGGCTTCAATCACTTTCCCACCGCCCTAAGGTTAACTTCCTGAGATTTTCTACAAACACTATCCTGGTAGTTGTTCGGATGAGATCTTTGTTATGGTACCGAGACTTTATGAATTTAAGCGCAGTACTAGACTAGCGTTGAGGTCTCATAAATTTAAAGTTTAGCTGGCTACATGTAGCCGTAATTTCTTTTTTTTTTCTGACTCCTTGCCTTCCAGTCAACTCTAATCTGCAAAATTTAAATACAGTCTCAATCAATATCTACTATCCTCCTCATTACTCTTTTCTCTTTCCACTCATTATTAGTGTTTCTATTCCTAATTCTTCCATACGCTTAGACCCTTAGACCCTTGCATCTTGGCGATTTTACTGATTTTCATGGAGTGATGCCGATTAAAAAACAATACAAAAACACAAATTAATGTTTTTTCACATTATTACATAATAATTATTTTTAAATATTCCAACATTTGTATATAAGTGGGGGCATTGAAAATTTATCGGTATTACCAAAAATATCCTAAAAAATCTGATATTTTGTAATCATGTAATAATGAGCATCAGGAAGAGACAACTAAAGTTCCTGGGACATGCAATGAGGAAGGAGGGCTTGGAGAACCTGATACTAACAGGCCAGATAGAGGGAAAGAGACAGGGAAAAGCAGCGGATAACATATTTAAAAGGCCTGAGCAGGTGGATGACAGATCGGGGGGCTGAGAGACGTTACTGGAGAAAGCGTTCTAAGAGCCACCAAGGATAGGGAGACGTGAAAGGCCATGATCGCCTACGTCCTGAAGGGAGAAAGTACATAAAAGAAGCAGAAGATCATATTTGGGGAAGTGGGTTACGACAAGTATTTTGCAGCACTCTCTAGTGTAGATTAAGGTGTCCAAAATGTTTCTGTTATGAAGGGTTGAAGACATATATTCTCAACTTTTTCCCATACATATCTGCGTAAAAAATACCTGCTATGTGATGTCTGTCCTTCTATAAGGCAGCAATTGCTAGACAATCTGATCAAAGATGAAGGAATGACATGAAGCAACCGAAATGTGGTTCTAAAAAAGGATGCTATGGATACCATGGACGGAACATGTCAGCAATGATGAGATTTTTGCGGAGAGAAACGAAAATGAAACTAGTACGTAACATCAACAACAGACAGCTGAAGTTCCTGGAATATGCAATGTGGAAGAAGGGCTTGGAGAATCTGATACTCACAGGTCAGATAGTAGATGGAAATGAAAAGGAAAGTAATAGTTAACAACAAGAATAGACAGCTGACGTTCCTGGGGCAGATAATGAGGAAGAAGGGCTTGGAGAATCTGATACTCACAAGTCAGATAGTAGATGGAAATGAAAAGGAAAGTAATATTTAACATCAGGAATAAACAGTTGATGTTCCTGGGATATGTAATGAGGAAGGAGGGCTTGGAGAATCTGATACTCACAAGACTGATAGAGGCAGGGGAAAGCAATGTGTTACATACTTGATGGGCTTGAACAAGTAGATAGGAGAGCAGGGTTTGAAAGAAATACCGAGAGAAAGGTTTTTAAAAGCTACGATGGTATAGGGGTGTGCAGAAGGCCCTAATCACCTAAGTTCTGAAGGGACACGGTACATAGAAGAAGAAGAAGAAGAAGTCGATCTATATACAGATAATCTATCTTATTTAAATTATCATTTTACGGTCTAATAAAAATATTGCGTTTTTTTTTTTTAATTTTTGAAGCTTATTTCATGAGAGTACTTCCAACTCTCCCACTTAGGTGAGGCATGGCATTAAAATTCGTAGCTTAAAGGGTGGGACAATATCTAATCTTAAAACTTTAGAAATGCAGACGGGGGACATAGAAAGTCGTCTAAAATTTTCGTTTCGGAATTAAGGCCACGATTTAGGTAGCGTTTGGTTAACGTTCTTTGTTAACATACAAAGGAGCGTTGGTCTGTTTCTAATTGTTGCAAATATTATAGGTTTGTCTATAATTTTTTTTTTAATTTGATTAAGTTGAAACGGATCACCGAAAATATTTAGGCAAATTCTACTTCCGTTTAGCCGTTGACCGCATTGTCCTGTAACGGAAAATAGAAAAGTTTCAGTAAGAATTTGTCATCTTTTAAAGATATTTATTAACGAAGCATTGGTGCCGAAATAAAGTAAAAAGCTTAATATATAAATAAATACATCTCGATTTAGCAAGTTTTCTTGTTGCTTCCATGTCACGATGAATGATGAAGAAAGAATATAAGTGAAAAGTCACTCTACTGTAATTATCATACTATCTAAGCAACAATTGAGTGTGGACTGATATGATAGGAGGGTCATTCAATAAATAAGGTGAATTTTTCGGTATAACTACTTCTAATTCAGACAGAAGCTTACTTTTCAGATAGAAGCTTACAACGTAGTCTCCCATCAGTGCCACACACTTTTCCCATCTGTGCACAAGCTTCCGTATTCCCTCAGCGTAAAAATCTTTGGACTGAGGTCTCAGCCAATCGCTCACAGCACTTTTAACTTCATCGTCACTTTCAAACTTCGTGAACGCTTTTAAGGGACCAAACAGGTGAAAGTCTGATGCGGCAAGGTCTGGGCTGTAAGGGGGATGAGGGAGCAGTTCCCAGCTCAGCTTTTTGATGGTCTGCACAATAAGCATATTTGGCACCCACCGGCAGCTGACCTTCGAATAGGCAAGGTCATCATGGACAATTTTGTGTGCTGTCCTAACGGATAGGCTCAAAGTCCATGCAATGTCATCCACTGTCACCCTTCTGTCAGACTGAATGAGGACATTGACTGATTCTGTCACATCAGGAGACCTCACATATGTAGGCTTCCCAGGCCTGTCTTCATCTACAACACTGCTCTGTCCTTCTTTAAACAATTTAACCCACTTGTAGACATTTTTTGGCTGAAACATGTGGCATAATACACAGCTGACATTCTTTTATGAATTGCAACTGGTTTGTACCCATCAGCAACTAAAAACTTAATAACTGACCTCTGTTCAATCCTGGAGCACGCTTCTTGGTCGGGCATCTTTGTTAATTTCCAAAACTCTCAAATTTATTTTTTCAGTTTGCAAAATAAAGTTAAATTCCTTTGAAAAAGAGGTAAAGGAAAAAAATAAAAAACAAAATAAGCTTCTATATTTATTAGAAGTCTTTATACCGAAAAATTCACCTTATTTATTGAATGACCCTCGTATATTCTGTAACAAAACTTGTGGGGTTTAACCTTAGCGGCTGCATATCATTGAAATTGCAGCATCTTGAAAAACGCCAGCAATCTTTTCCAAAACTCTTGATGGATATCTTTTTTTTTAATTCAAAGAAAGTAATTAATTGAAAATGTATTTCTTTTATGTTCTTTAAGTATTTGGCATCCTCAAAATGAAACATAGTTTGGCGTCGGAAAATATCTTTTAATTACAAAATTTTGTCATACTTTTTTTTAAAATCAAACGAATAAGAAACCACTTCGTTAGCGTCTTTTGAGACATTTGATGAAGAAATTATTTCCAATCATCACCATTGTCAATATCATCATATCAACGCCCTTAGTTTAATTGTCTCCTCATCATCATTACCATCATCATGCTGTCAATGGATGTTTTCCTTCATCTGCAGGTAATTCTAAGTGTAAGTTTCATTTCAGAAAATGTCAAAGATTTTAAACCAAATGCAAAATGATTTTAACAAGAAATAAAAGAACGACGTCCATAATGCTTTAAGAATAATGAAGGTTATATTTTAAAATTAAATGATATGAATCACACCCAGTAACTATTTCGGAAAAAAAAACATGTACGTCATTTTAAACTGGTTCCATCAACTCTTGACACACATTCAATTAAACATTTTTATTTTCTTTGTATGGAAACGAGTTTATTGCCAAATCTTTACTTCAAATTTAACGGCATGAATTTCAGAACAAAGCAATTACTTTTCCTATGACATTATTTATACGACGGCGGTTTTCATTGATTAGGTAGGCAATTATCATTTGTCGAAATCTCAATAATGAGATTTATCTTGAAATGATATTTGACGGTGTTTAGAATGTGGATTAAAATTCGTAAACTTGGATCTTAAGTAAATTAAGTAAAAGTTCTTCCATAAAAGCTTCTCGAAGAATAATAGTTATTTCAGCAGAAATCTTTCAACAGAGATTTTTTTCAAGAAAAGGCAAAACAAATAAAAAGAACAGACAAAAATACATATAACTTTTATTTTTTCTTATCAATTATGTTTTAAATCACGAAACACGCTTGCAAAGAAAACAGGCAAAAATTGAATAACAAATTACTTACTCCAGAACCATGGCACGTGGCAGATTGTTTTATAAGATTATAGATTCTTTAATAAAAAAGTGAGAAATGTTAAACAACATCTAAATCTCGCACGACATTCAAATTCCAAATTATCTATCTATCTATCTATCTATCTATCTATCTATATATATATATATATATATATATATATATATATATATATATATTTAATAATTTAATCTAAGTGTTCGGCTTACATAAGCCATTTTCAAAGATGTCAAATTACATTATATATTATAACCAAGGACAAACGATAATGAAAAACTGTTTTTGTTTGCATGGAAGATTTCCAAGCAACAACAAACACGTACATATAAGACGCAGGAAGCGAATATTGCTTCACAGCTCGTGACGTCTTACATGACCAAACGAGAGTGAAAACAAGAAATATTAAGTATGGGAAGCCATTGGAATAAACCAATAGCTTCTGTTATTATATATAGGCATTTAATATATATATATATATATATATATATATATATATATATATATAGTGCTGTGGATAAATTGTTTATACAGCGCCAAATAAAAATAACACTAACACTGACATCTCATTTTAAGATATTTACCAACATTACACACTGCATATCTTGAATTTATTCAATAAAATCGCCATTGGCTTCAACCACAGCCTCCAGACAATTTCGGAATCTCATGAAACTCTTCTGGACGGTCTCCTTGATTAAGTTGGTAAATGCATCCATAATCCTTGCCTTCGGTTCACCTTTTAGTTTAGTTTGTCTCTCGATTATCTGCGCTCTACGCATAATAATCAAGGAGGTTGCAGTCTAGGCAGTTATTTGGCCAGATGTAAGGGATGATGTGGTCGCAAAAATTGATTGGGGTCTTGTGTAACATGGTGCAGTGTCCTCTTGCCAAACATAGAGCCTTCCAGTAGCCACTCCATGGCCCAGAACAGTATTACCTTCTCAAGGCACTTGATGTAAGCCTCTGTGTTCAGTCTGGGGCCCCGTGGGAAGATGGATAAAGTCATAACGTCGCCATCACTAGTGATCACTTCAAAGACCATGATGTTCTTTGGAGATATCATCCAAAACTTTCTGAATGATCTTCTCTGTGTTCAGATTGACACCCCAAACACTCTCAAATGTTCGTATTATAGCTTCCGGTTATCATGCCGTTTCTAAGTATATGGAAGATGTGACAAAAATCCAAGCTAGGCGATACAAAAAGAAATTTTGCATGTATTCATGCCTGTTAAGAATAGGGATGTTTTTTACCGAGTACGTTATTTTAAATTCTTTCCACATTTTTTTTAACTGTTGTGCCGTCGAAAAAATTATATTAGTGCAAAACGCACTAAAACATAAGTTGTTAAAATATATTTTATTTTTGAAAGCATTAAAAATTTTATAATAAATGTCTTCACCTGTAAAACGAGATTAAAATTATAGTTATTAAACAGTTATTGGTTAGAATCAAATAATACCAGTAAACAGTTGCTTTAAAAAGAGCTCAATACCCAGTAAAGAAAAAAGATGGCGTAATTAGCTGATCTTAAAAGTTTGAACACACACACACACGCACACACACACACACACACACACACATATATATCTATATATATATATATATTTAGTGTATCAAGGCAGCAAATAATTTTCTAAACATATACTGTTAAATATAATGAATGTCTGTTATGTTTAATCATGAGCCGTTCTAAACGTCGTATTTTGGCTTAAATTTCAGTTGAAAATAAAGACAAAAATTCTCCAAAATTTGGATAATTTTTATTAAATTGGTTCTAAGCTTTCGGCTCACATGAGCCATCTTCGGAGAGGTTATTAAGACGGTAACACAATAACATCCACCATCACCGACGATTTTATTTTGTGTTGACATAAAACTTCGCCAGGCAATGGCAATAGTTACCAAAAATAACAAACGCTGTTCGCAAATTTGAATTGCGGTTCTATGAAATGCGTGTATTCAAATTCAATCTAATATGTTATGGCCAGGTTTAAACGTGATTTTATTAAGTGCGGGTTGTTTGGATTTAATGTACATGGCCTCCGATATCTGAAGGTTCTTATTACTGTGTGTATGAGTAAGGATTATTGAATTGTTGACTAAAATCTATCTGATATTACCTACATGTAATATCAGCAGTATAGCCCGGCATTGCTAGGGTGTAATGAAAGCTTTAAAACTAATCAATGGTTCTGCAGCTCAGACTCTTTGGACGTTGGCACGAAAGACTAAAATGCAATAGTTGTTTCCAGTTAAAGTGAAACCGTAGATTGAAAGAAAAATGAATGGATGTAAGTCAAATTTTGATTTCCTGGTATCGATATCAAATAAGTTTTTTCGTCGTAAACTGAATTTTGAAGGCTAAATAAGTTCTCTGAGTAAATGGTATCATGGCTGAGACTAAGAATTACTATTATACCTACTTAGTGCCAAACCCGAAGCAAAAACTAAAATAAAAGGGCTGAAAAAAAAAGTACAGACATACAGGCAGATAAACAGACATACACACAAACAGTTTGCCTTTTATAGATATATATTATCGATTTTCTGCACTATTGTAAGGACTGCAACCCTGAAACTTCTGAATATCGTTTCTTATGTCTTTGCCTATGAGTGTATCAAATTTGATTAAAATCGGACCACTCTTTCTATAACCCGATTTTTTCGATTATCGATTTTCGATATTTATCGGACGTACCTCGACACAAAACCTAGCTAAGAACACTCGCAGACGCTTATAGTAAAACTGTGTAAATTTTCAAGAAAATCGGTTCAGCCATTTCGGAGTCTATAGGTAACGGACACACACACACACACACACAGAGACACATACACACACAGACAAAGTTCCACTTATAAATAAGTTTAGATACTACCAGCCATAATTATTAGGCCACTCCAAATTAAAAAAAATAATGATGTATTTCATACTATTTATAGTATTTATTGCCAAGTGGATAATTTTAAATGAAAATAGAATGGTTCATTGGACGAGCGGCAGCCAGTAAGCTTTTGCTTCGGCCAGCCAATAAGATGAGACTAGCATCGGGAAGAGAGCACAAAAACTGGATGCCAGAACAGTGGTCAATTGTTGTGGATTGATGAGTTTAAGTTCGAACTATTTGGGAGTAAAATGAGTGTGTAAGTGTGGAGGAGGGTTGGGAGTGAGTGATAGATGAGTGTGTAAAGTCATCGATGAAACATCGTGGTGGATTCTGTATGGTTTGGGACTGTTTTGCGGGCACGAGTTCATGTGACTATGAAGAAAGAACAGTACCATTCAATCTTACAGAAATATGCAATTCCATCTGGATTGCGTATGGGCGCCAACATTTTATCCTTTAGCAGGATAATGACCAAAAACATGCTTCTTAAATGAGCAAAAATTATTCAAAATTAAAAGAAACTGTTGGAGAGTTAAAAGTTGTGTTGTCCACTTCAGTCGCCGGACCTCTCACCAGTTAAACTTGCATGGAATAAGCTGAACAAGAAAAGTATGACGAAAGGTGTCTAAAGGATAACTGAAATGAGCTGTCGGGGGATTATTTTTAAAAGCTTATGGCAAGAATGCCCAGAGTGTGTGCAGCCGTTGTGAATGTAAAAGGAAATTATTTTGATGAAACTGTAATATAGGTAATTATTAAATATTTATAAATTCATTTGATGCACATGTTATTGTGCTGTATTAACAAAATAACCATTCTATTTTCATTTACAATTCTTCTTCTTCTATGTGCCCTGTTCCTTCAGGTCGCAGGCGATCATGGCCTTCCACGTCTCCCTATCCCTGGTGGCTCTTAGCACGCTTTCTCCTGTAACGTCTCGCAGCCCCCGTTCTGTCATCCGCCTGCTCAGGCCCTTCAAATATGTTATCCGCTGCTTTCCTCTTTCTGTTTTTCCTTCTGTCTGGCCTGTTAGTATCAGATTCTCCAATCCCTTTTTCCTCATTGCATGTCCCAGGAACTTCTCAGTATTAATTTCCTTTTCGTTTCCATCATTTCCAAAACCTCGTCATTGCTCAAATGCTCGGTCCACGGTATCCGCTGCATCCTTCTGTAGAAACACGTTTCAGCTGCTTCAAGTTTTCCCTTCATCTTTGTTGATATTATCCAACATTCACTGCCATATTGAAGAACTGACATCACATAGCAATCTAGTACTTTCTTCTTTGTTTCTAGTGAAAGTTTCCTGTGTCTTAATACTTTACTCAGCTTCTGGAACACATCCTTCGCCATGCCAATTCGCCTTTGGAACTCTGTGTCGCACTTTCCGCCTTCAGTTAGAACACTTCCCAGATATTTAAATTTTCGTACCTGCTAGATTTTAACATCCCCCACCTCCATTTAACACTTTGGGCTGCTCTTTTTGCTGATGACCATAAAATAGTATGAAATACATATTTTTTTTAAAACACTGGGATGGCCTAATAAGTATGGCCGGTAGTGTATATATAAAATAAATGAATGACAAAGTAGGAATATTCTGTTTTACACGTTTCGTCCTTTAGATGGCCTTCATCCGATAAAAGTGATTTTTTTTTTTGCTCATTGTGTCAGTTATTGTTTAACGAGACGAAATGCTGGAGATGCGGAACGCTGTAATTTTAAATTTGCAAATTGAAATTTTTATCAGACTAGCATTTCTCTGAAACATAAAAAAAACTTTCTGAGGTAGGTTTCAAAATCAGCTTAACAGGTGTAAATTAGCAACTCTGCGTAAAAAAATGACTCATTGCTTCAGAATTTTGAAGTCATTAACTACGCCAGGTAGGGATTGTGGCGGTGGGACGGATCAATACAAAATTGTAAAAATAAAATAAAAATAAATGACAGTTACGTATTCTGAAAAAAAGAATTCTATATGTGAAAGATAACAACCTACCACGTCTGAAAAAAAGGCGTTCTGTTCAACATTCGAAGATTAGTATAAAAAAAGTTACCGTCGTTGTTCTGTTAAAAACAAAGCAAACATGACGATGCTAACCTAAAAATGTGTCTGAATACAAATTCATTTGTCACAAAGAAATTTACTTTGCGTCAAAAAATAGGCACCATTCTTGCTGTTGAGAAAATCTTTTCATTAATGGAGTAAGTGAACAGAATGACGAATGCATGGGAATTATGAAAAGGAAGAGAATGTAATAGAAAGCGTTTCAAAGAAATCATGTGAGTGGAGGCTGTGGGAATAAGTGAAACAAAGAAGAGGCTTGAAACGTCAATATTTGGCATCTTATCTGTAATACGAACAAATAGGATATGAAATAATAATTAGATATATTTCGAAAAAGGAGACATTTCACACGTTCATAGTTTAATAAATAATAAAAAAATATATAAAATAATAACAGTAACATTAAATAGCTAAGTGAAGAAATGTATCTTCCATATATATATATATATATATATATATATATATATATATATATATATATTCTGTACAAAATAAGCATCCCACACCTTACCGGCTCTTCTAAGAAATCCAAAGGATATAGCCTAGTCACAAGATAATAAAAACTTCCATTCTAACTGTTAATCTGTCTAGAAATCAAAGACACTTATTAATCAACCATATTAACTACCCACACCACTTTCTTCAAAATTATAACGGTCAGTACACAGGACTTGTTCTCTTATCACTAAGCCCCACCAACGTCCTACACACAACTGACCAAATATATGAAAAGAGGCTTTCCATTCCTGTCCACACCGCCTGATGAGACATTGAAGTTTCAATGTCGAAACAAATGTAGCATTTGTAGTGGATATATAAAAAATTATGTACATGTTCTAAAATATAATTAATAATATGTATAGATAGATAGATAGATAGATAGATAGATAGATAGATAGATAGATAGATAGATAGATTTTTTATAATCATATCGCCCCAAGCAAGGCTTTTACTGCCACTGTTTTGCAGAGGGAGGAATGTTATAGGAGGAATGTTATGAGAAAGAGTGACAGGTTATAGGGGGTGTCGGGAAGTGGGTAAGAGAAGGATGAGAATACTGATGAGAGTGGAGTGGACGGAGAAAGGAGCATGAGAGAGAGGATGCAGGGAAGTGAGATAGGAGATGACTATTGACTTTACATTTAAATTCTTGGATATTGTAGCCGTCGGGGAAGCAAGTAAATGGAAGGGAATTTCACAGACGGGAAGTGCGAGAAAAGAAGCTAGTGAAGTAGAATTTGTGTTTACATTTTATTGGTTTCACAGTAAAAAGGTGGGATCTAATTGTTCATCTTGTGGCTCGAGTAAATTCATATGTAGGAAGCACCAGTGAGTTAAGTTCATCAGAGCAGAAGCCGTGAAAGTATTTGTAGAAGAGACATAGAGAAGCCACATTGCGCCGTTGAGAAAGTTACTGTATCTGAGCTGCCAAGTCGGGGTCAATCACATAAATAGATAGAAAAGTGTTCGTATATCTTTTTATATATGTCAAGTAACTACCAACAAGTCCACAGCCTAAAGGAAGAAACCATTTATTTTACACACAAAATGTCTATTTTCAGTATAATCTAATTTCTTGTCAATGTATTTATTTCATTGTTGAATACTAATCATTTGTTTTACTAATATTTACCAATTAAAAGGCCCAATAGCAACTCAAGGTAGAGAGTTAATGCATGATGTTGTTGTATGAGTGCAAGAGGAGACAGCTTGAAGAAGTGAAATTGTAGCTATCAGAAAGCATACTCTTGGGAGTCTGTTCCACAAAGTAGCGGTTCTTGGGAAGAAGATTATTGGATGAAATATCCTACGTACTAATGGAATATGAAGGGAATAAGATCGATTCGTCCCAGTGTTCCTGGTATGGCTGATCTCAGATGCGACGGTTAGAATTAAAGAGTGCATCTCGTTAGAATATTTGCCATGTAAATATCGACAGTATAATGAAGGACTTACGACGTTTCTTCTCTGTGAAAAGGGGTTGTAGGGTGAAAAATAATTAATCAACCGCAAGGCTGGGGACACGTAATTAAACTCTACTAAGTGAGAACTTGGCAGTTATCGCGTAGATAAAACAACAGTATGTGCGTTGTGGTGCAGTGGATATCGACTCGGAACGACAAATCTGGGAGTCGAGTTCGAATTCCATTTGAATTCCTTGCATTCACTTACGCGCAAATACCCTTGGAAAAGATATTAATCCGTCTATTCCTTCCAGTTATGAGTTAAATAACAGGACAGATTGGGTTCTATAGCCTTGGCTGGCAACCAGTCTACCGCAGAAAGCAACGGTAATCTTCTATCTAGTCAGACATGTCTCTTTCGAGACATGATCGCCCAAAGCGTGTATCCCGTATGCCACTCAACTGACTTACTGTCTTTTGTAATGCGAGAGCATAACAGGCAAAGACAGATACTCATTAGAATGGGACAAGGAACCAAACATTTTATTAGCGTATATGTGGTGCAGTGGATATCGGCTTGGAACGAGAAATCAAAGAGCCGAGTTCGAATTCCAGTTGAATTCCTTGCATTAACTTATGCGCAAATACTCTTGGGAAAGGTATTAATCCGACTCTTTCCTCCAGTTATGAAATCCAAAGGATATAGTCTAGTTACAAGAAAATAAAAACTTACATTCTAACTGCTAATGTTAAATAACAGGACAGATTGGGTTCTATAGCCTTGGTCGGCAACCAGTCTACCGCAGAAAGCAATGGCAACCTATTGCGGGATGGCAACATACTGCAGTCAGTCATGTCTCTTTCGAAACATGATCGCCCAACCGTGTATCACGTATAGCACTTAACTGACTGAATCTTACGTATGAGGTCTGGGCTGAGCCTGAATCCCAATAGACGTTTAAAGCAAGGACTCCTTGAAAGAACTATTCATCATGGTAGGTGAAATTTCAGGGTCCGCTCTGAAATGGTGGGATATCTTGACCTTTATACACTGACAAAAAAAAAAAGAAGAAAAAAAAGAGATCAAAATCACGTATTGTGCTTCCTAATTCTTTGTCAGACATATTTGTTTTTCAAGAGTGTCTGAGGTGCAGATAAACGCGATCATTTGAGTTTTCCATATAAATACATATCACTAACATCTATGCACTGGGATTCATTTAGGGAGAGAAAAATTTATCCTTACAGCTGGCAAACATGTATAAAACTTTTTTATGATTAATGATCATGAAAGGCCTGTTCACTGAACAACTTTGATTAATATTTCTGGAATCTTAAAAGATTTAAAGCAATGTCTGACAACGGCTTACCGAAAAGAAACTGGTTTTTAACTGAGCCTTTTTTATTCTGTTTAACGGAAATTTTTAGTTTCAATTCCAGTTTTCAACAAGAACCAAGCGAGAAGTGTCTTGCAAAATAAGTCAATGCATATTTCGAGTGAATTTGAAAATTCATGTTTTCCATTTGAAAGACAAATAGGTTTTTACACATTCAGCGGTAAACACAAAACAGATGCCTTGAAAAATGCTTAGTATTATGGGGGGGGGGGAATGAAAAGGAGAAGGAAAACGGAGAAGTCAGAGAAGGGAATGAAAAGAAAAGAAAGAAGGAGAACGAGAAAGAAAAGAGATTAAATAAAAATCGAGGGAAAAAGAATGAATTTTTTAAAATGAAGACAACAACATTAGAAAGCAGGAAGGAAGGAAGGAAGGAAGGAAGGAAGGATGTCTCGCTGGCTGGCTGTTGTGGAATTAAATACATTTTTCTAATTTTCTATAAATCTACTCTACAAAATATGGACTAAACAGACGAGATTTCTTAGTCATTTCGAAATGAAAACTGATACCAAATTCTGCTTGAATTCATGAGTGATAGAAAGGTGAGGTATTATTAAGACATATTTTCATAGGATTATATTTATGAACAGCAAATGTAAAACTGGAAACAGTAAAAAAAAGAAAGAAAATAGCTAAGGATTCGTGTTAAGACTGAAATATGATGTTTGAAGAGATGTTTGGGAAAGAACAGAAATACTTGTATGGGTGTGTGTGTCTGCGTGTGTGTGTGTGTCCGTTACCTATAGGATCCGAAATGGCTGAACCGATTTTCTTGAAAACTTACACAATTGTACTATAAGCAACTGCGAGTGTTCTTAGCTAGGTTTTGTGTCGAGGTACGCCCGATAAATATCGAAAATCGATAATCGAAAAAATCGGGTTATAGAGAGTGGTCCGATCTTAATCAAATTTGATACACGACATTCAGAAGTTTCAAGGTTGTAGTTCTTACAATAGTGCAGAAAATCGATAATATATATATATATAAACGGCAAGATGTATGAGTGTGTCTGTTTATCTGCTCGTATGTCTGTATTTTTTTTCAGCCCTTTTATTTTAGTTTTTGCTTCGGGTTTGGCATTAAGTAGGTATAATTGTAGTTCTTAGTCTCAGCCATGATGCCATTTACTCAAAGGACTTATTTAACCTTCAAAATTCAGTTTATGATGAAAAAAGCTGATTTGATATCGATACCAGGAAATCAAAATTTGACTTACATCCATTCATTTTTCTTTCAGTCTACGGTTTCGCTTTAACTGGAAACAACTATTGCTTTTTAGTCTTTTGTGCCAACGTCCAAAGGGTCTGAACTCCATGACCATGGATTAGTTTTAAAGCTTTTATTACACCCGAGCAACGCCGGGCTATGCTGCTAGTAAGAAATAAAAAGCGAAGGAAAATATATGGAAAATGATGAAAAAGTAAAGGAAAGAAACTGAAATACGAAGAAAAAATGAAATGAAAGTGAAAAGCAAGAAGGTAAAAATAAAGAGGAGAATAATGGAGAAAAAGAAAGAAAACAGCCAGGAAATTAAGGTTGGTTGTTTTTATGGCATATCAACCTCGGCGGGTCATTTATTGTCAACTACATTTTTTTTTATTGCTGGTAATACCTTTTTCTTTCAGCAATTTATTGCTGTTTTTATATGTTTTTGTGTCTAGTAATACTTTTTTTTTTTGAGTATCAAGATTCATTAGGATTTGTTTTTAAGGCCAGGGTCCCCAAGTCCTACCCTGTTATTTAACCGATACCTGGAGGGAAGGATACTAGTGCTTAAGTGAACGCAGGGTATTCAACTAGAATTTGAACTCGGCTCACTGATTTTTCTTTCCGAGCCGCTATCCACTGCACCACAACGCACATCCGTCACTAAACGCTTACAGCACCTGCTATTCCCAAGCGGTCACTCATCTAAGTACTGACCAGGTTCAACGTTGTCTTAACTTCGGTGATCGAGCGAGAACCGGTGTATTCAACGTGATATGGACGTAAGCCAGGAAACTAAGGAAAATTAAAGACAGGATACACCGCAGTTATAAAAGTTAGAAGAAAAAATAAACACGTTATAGAATAAAAATGTCAAAGTTAAGATGGGTAGGAAGTTTATTAATAAGATTGAAAGTAGAGAAGAATGTGTGCGGGTAAAGAATGAATCTGTTTTGTTTCGGGCAAGGAATAAAATTTCAAATGAGTTAAAAATTTTTAAGAAAACAAAACTAATACAATTTTCACCAAGTTAATTCCCTTTCATTTACTTGCTTCCCCGACAGCTACAATCTCCAAGAATTTAAATATGAACTCAATAGTCATCTTCTATCTCACTAACCTGCATCCTCTCTCTCTCTCTCTCTCTCTCTCATGCTCCTTTCTTTGTCCACTCCACTCTCATCAGTATTCTCATCCTTCTTTTACCCACTTCTTGACACTCCCTATAACCTGTCACTCTTTCTCATAACCTTCCTCCTATGTAACCCCCTGCAAAACAGTGGCAATAAAATGCCTTGCTTGGGGCGATATGATTATAAAAAAAGCAATTATTTACTATTATAGTGTGGATATAAAGTGGGGGATCAATTCTACATTACAATAAGTATAAACTGATCCCTCACTTTATGGTCACAGTCATCCTTCTCTTACCCACTTCCTGATATCCCTATAATCTGTCACTCTTTCTCATAACTTTCCTTCTATGTAACCCCCTGCGAAGCAGTGGCAGTAAAATGCCTTGCTCGGGGCGATATGATTATAAAAAAAGTTAAAATTCGAGTCTAGCAACGTTAATAAGTTAAATAATAAAAAGAAGAAATGTTCTTATCTTTCAGTCTATCCACATCTGTTTATCTAACTTTTTCAATTTATACTTGTCATACCAGTTATGGTAAGTGACTTTAACTGATGTACTATTTTTGTGTCCCAAAGCGAAACCAATTTATTATATATTCTTTAATATTTTCAATTCAGACATGTAAGTATGAATATACATTGTATTCTGCAAACGACAAGTGATTATTCAGCTTTCTTCAGCCAGGGGTACAATCTCGACGGTACAAAACTCCAGGTATTGTAGCTGTGTCAGATGGTCGCCCTACCATCTAAGACAACGTTCCAGACATTGTAGTCCAGAAGATTCGAATCAGGAAAACTAAATAATTAGTATGGCATCGTGAAAATTCACAAGGAAGACATTTGTGTCAGATAGGTGATGTAGGAAGGTTAAGACATGCTAGAACGCCTCGGGCTTCAACGAGTACAATCAGTCGAACGAAAGCTTGGCCAATATGTCCAGTACCTCCATGTAGGCGATGGATATGGTCCTGAGATATGAAAGAAAGAAGTAAATTATGATATAGCCCACGTTACTCATGATCCAAGGAAAATCACAGACATTGTCAAATTGGTATTCATTACAGTCGATATACCTTTAAGGTACATCAGTAGAGCCTGTACAGAGCCACCTGCCATTCCTCTTGTTCAACCTAAAAAAATCGATTCAGTATAGTTGGCGTGACTGTCAAAATGAAAGCTGTCATGAGAATATTCTTGATAGAGCTCTTGGAGAAAAACCAAACGAAACGTTGGAACGTTTTCCATTTATGGTTCACTAAATTTGTTTGTTCAAAAGTTTGGAGCACGTCACACACATACGCATGCAAATAAGCGCGCGCGCGCACACACACACACACACACACACACACACACACACACACACACACACACAAACTTAAACAACACTAATCTATCTATCTATCAATCTTTTTCTTTCGTTTATCTTCTTTCTTTTTCTTTCTTCATTTCACTTTTTCTTCCTCTTTTTCATTCACTTTTCTTTCTCATTTTCTTTTCTCTTTTTCTTTCTCTTTTTCTCTCTTTCTCTCTCAGTCTGCTACAATCTATCTATCTATCTATCTATCTATCTATCTATCTATCTATCTCAGTCTGTTCATTCGACCACAAAGGAATACATAGACAAAGTCGAATTAACCCTTCAGTTAAGTGCCATACATTGGGCGATCATATCTCTAAAGAGACATGACTGACTGGGCAGAAGATTAACACGCAGTAAATAATCCTCTGCCCAGTCATTGCTTTCTGCGGTAGACTGGTTGCCAGCCAAGTCTATAGAACCCAATCTGTTCTTTTTTTTTAATCATGTCACCCCAAGCAAGGCATTCCACTGCCACTATAGCGCAGGGGGTTACACAGAGCGATAGACGAGTTAGGATGTACATAGGGGAGAGTTGGAGAGAATGGGAGGATTAGTGTGTTAGGAGGTGTCTATTGACTTTACATTTAAACTCCTGGAGGTTATAGACGTCGGGGAAGCAAGCATGCGGAAGGGAATTCCACAGGCGGGAAGTGCGAGAGAAGAAGCTGTTGGAGTAGAAATTGCGGTTACATTTCATCGGTTTCACTGTAAAGGGGTGGGACCTAGTTGCCAATCTAGTATCTCGTGCAAACTCACACCTAGGGGGCACCAGTGATTTAAGTTCATCAGAGCAGAAGCCATGAAAGTATTTATAGAAGAGGCACAGGGAAGCCACGTCACGCCGGTGAGAGAGTGACTGCAGGCTGTCAGCTAAGTCGGTATCAATCACGTTACAGATTCTTCGCTGTATTTTGTCAAGAACCCCGAGGAGAATAGCAGGATCACCCGACCAGATGTGGCAACAGTATTCAAAACACGGGCGAATGGTAGATTGTATAAGTGCAGGATAGAATCAGGCGGAAAGAATTTCCGGGCCCTGCACAGAGGGCCAACTTTCATAATAGCGGATTTAGCAATGGACTCGACGTAGTCATTCCACTTGAGGTCCGCTGAGAGTGTTAGGCCAAGCAGGCGTAGTGTTTTACTCTGTGGGAGGCATGCCTGTTCCATGCTAATGGGAGGGAGGTGCGGTTGTCTGTGGTGGTTAATTGACAGCAGTTTCGTTTTGGAAGAATTGAATTTTATGAGCCATTTCCTACCCCAATCCACCACGGATTGGAGGTCCTTTTCAAGCTCAGCCGCGAGGTTCGCCTTATCATCAACACCAGGTTTTTGATCGAGGTGAGCCTAAACTGTGGTATCATCGGCGTACATGCCTAGTTGTGATCTTATGGAATCGGGGAGATCATTGATGTAGATTAGAAATAGCGTAGGACATAGGATAGAGCCTTGGGGGACACCCGCGTTTGTAGGGTAGTTCTGGGAGGCATGTCCGTTTAAAACCACCTTCAGTGTGCGGTTGGAGAGGAATGACTGGATTAAGTCCAACAAAAGTCCAGTAATGCCATAGCTTCGCAGTTTCCGTAGAAGGCCGGCATGCCATACTCTGTCGAATGCTTTAGAGATATCCAGGGCGACAGTTCGGGCTTCACCATTCTTGTCGAGAGCCTGGTATATATACTTGGTGATGGTCGTTAGCATATCAGCAGTAGACCTGGTGAAGCGGAAGCAATACTGTTTGTCCGATAGGAGCCCGTGGGCTGTGAGATGCTGAACGACCTCGGCATTGATAATGGCTTCGAACACTTTGTCGAATATCGGAAGAAGGCTGATAGAGCGGTAATTTGCGGGATCCGAGGGTTCACCAGTGTTCTTAAATATTGGAACCACAGAAGAAGACTTCCAACAGGCATGGAAGCAGGAGGAAGATAGGCAGAGGTTGTAGAGCTTAGAAAAGACAGAGGATAGTTCAGGGGCACATTTCTTCAAGACTATGATTGGGATTCCATCCCCACCACTCGCTTTGTGAGGGTCAAGTTTTGATATTATGCTAGAAATCAGCGAGGGCGTGATGTGGACGTCATTCAAATGGGCCTCAGTTCTAGGTGGGAAATCGGGTGTCTGGACTCCAGACGAATCCAGACACGAATTGGTCGAGAATTTACGGGCAAAGCATTCAGCCTTGTCCGCTGTGGAGGTGAGAGCCTCAAACTCGTTGATTAGTGGGGGTATTGAGGACTTACTCTTGTTGAGCACGCTTTTACAGAGGCGCCAGTAGGCTTTGGCTCCGAACTTAGAGGATGCTATGCGCTGCTTCATTCTGGCAGCAAACAGCATCTTAGCTTCGTTAAGTATCTTTTTACACTTATTACGAGCTGAGGCGAAAAGGCGCCTGTTTTGGTCTGACGCGTGGCTACGATAAAGCCGGAAGAAGAGATTCCGGTGGGCAATGGCGGCCGAGCAAGCGGGTGAGAACCAAGGAGACGAATGGGATTTAAGCTGAAATTTCCTGGCAGAGATCAATGCATCAATGCCAGCCTTAACCCAGGAGGAGACCTCTGATGCACAGTCTTCGACGGGAAGAATAAAAACATTGTTCCAAGGGACGTCGCAGAGGATGTCACGGAACGAATCCCAGTCTGCTCTTTGATAGCAGTAAGATATTCTGTTGGTCTAGGTTTCTTGGGTAGGGTTGGAGTGGAACGAGATGTTGACAGAAACTACGGCGTGGTCAGAATTTCTGAGAGGGCAGAGCTGTCTGGTGGAGCAAGAATTTGGGGTGGAAGTGAAGCAGAGGTCTAGTAGCGAGTTTCTTCCGTTATGGCTATTGGAAAAACGCGTGGGGAAGTCCACCATTTGCGTGAGGGATTGGGATATTGAAAAATTAAAGGTGTGGACGCCAGCAGAGTCGGTTACAGAGTTTTCCAGCCACTTAGTGTGGTGGGCGTTAAAGTCACCAAACACGGAAATATGTCCTATTATTTAACCTATAACTGGAGAGAAGAGACGGATTAACACCTTTCCCAAGAGTATTTGTGCGTAAGCAAATGCAAGGAATTTAACTGGAATTCGAACTCGGCACCCCGATCTCTCGTTTCGAGTCGATATTCACTGCACAACAACGCACATCCTTAACCCTTATCCCTTAAATACACAAATTCCTGATTTTTTGTGATATTCATAACTAGTCTGTTTTCATATCTTAATGTAAACAAAGTTACGGAAAGTTACGAAATAGAATTAACTGACATATTTTATTTTTTATAAATTCATTTGTTTATTTTTAAATTTATTATTTTTAGCGGTTAAGAAACGTCAGATCAATTGGTGGCTTCCCCTAAGTCTATAAAGGGTCGCAGGTTTGAATCCATATTTTCCCTAACAAAATTTCTCTAATATTCAGGCCGTTAGATATATATACATGTGCTGTTTAATTACTTAAAACACAGTATCTAATCAAATACCAGTATCTATTAAAAATAATGTTTAAATATGTATATATCACAAGTTAGAGACCTCATAATATGCATCCCTAAATATCTATCTGAAGAAGAGATATATATCGAGAAAATATTCAAACCTCTCCACGATCTCCACTATTTCATCCTCAAAGATTAAATAGATGCTTGGAAAATCCAGAAAGTAAAAAAAAAAACGGATATTTTTTATAGAAATTACACCGATTTCATAATACTACCTTTTAATAACCTTCCGATTAAACTTTTCCTATCAGAATTTTCTGTCTCTGTATCTATCACAATCTGCTTCTATCTATCTAGATATTTATCTATTTCAGTCTGTTCATATCTATCTATCTATCTATCTATCTATCTATCTATCTATCTATCTATCTATCTATCTTAGACTGTTTCTACTTAAAGAGAATTAATATTATCATCCATTTCTGCTATTTATGCCTTATACCATTCATCCGCATGAACATTATTCCCCATGTCTAGAGTTTCTCGTGTTTTGTATTTTGTATATGACAGTATATAGAAAAATGAGAGAATGCGAAGGGAGCGTAAAGGTTATTTGCGCGTGGAAAGTGGAATCCTCAGGCCGAGATCAAGTTCTGGTCTAAACCTTTGTGTTCATTTTGGACGAACGTTCTTCGGAAAATCCTTTTCTTATTCCCAGCTATGATTAAAAAACAAACAAACGAAAAATAAAATGCTACTGTCTTTTCTAAATAACAATGCCTACATGTTAACGATGTTGATGCTGTTGAAAGCTATGATCGTTTGTGTCATGAAAGAATATGACATTAAAGAATGAGCAGAGAGACACCGACTGATAGCCTCATATAGACTGACATAAGATTTTCTCATTATCTACGTATTAGTGCCATTTTCTTCCTATCCATCTTAATTTGTTCGTTTGTCTATTTTACTCATTTTGTTGATTTCAAGCCGTCAATCATGAACATCTAGTGCATTTTGTTAAGCAATTTTGACTAATTAATACTTGTAATTGCAATAAAAATGTTTAGGTTGAGGGAGAGACGTATAGAATTCGTTGTTGGAAATTATCATCTCGTGATAAACACAGACAGGATTTCTACGTAGGAGTAGTCAAAGATTTTCATGTCATGAGATTTCATTTTGGTCCAAATAACAAAGAAGACTATAAAGTAAATTAGTTGAAGGATAGGATCTTCGAGAAAGCCGTAGATCTTTTTGACTGGTGGACGGGCGTAATTATTTCTGACAAGACAAAGGAAATTCTTCTGATCTATTGGGGAACACCAAATTGGTCAGGGTCAGTCTGTAGTTGAGCAAATCGATGAATTGGCTGGTCGGAAAGAAAACAAACAAAAAAAGCACAGTACCCCCCCTCACACACAGATATTAAACTTATAAACTTTAAAATGTTATAACCTCCCACTCCACTTAAATCTGACTAGATAACCTATTTACTCTTATGGTTTTATTTATTTTTTATTTTTAATCTCCTTATCTATCTATCTATCTATCTATCTATCTATCTATCTATCTATCTATCTATCTCTTTCTCTCTCTCTCTCTCTCTCTCTCTATATATATATATATATATATATATATATCAACATGCAGTGTGGGTATAGAAGAATCCAAAGGAGTTTCCTGTACATACGGTGGTAGGATAACTTTCTAAGTGAGCTCTAAAAATATATGTACATAAATATATATAGAGCAAATATAAGAAAAATTAGACACGTTATTTCATGGTAAATCGGAGGTATAGGCCTATTTCAGGCGAACCATCATCAGCTTCCGTCTTTATTGTACAAAGGATTTTACACGAATAAGATTCACAAAGACCTAAAAATAACGAATAAAAATAACGGTCGCTCCATTAATAGAGAAAATTTAAGAAAAAATACATCAGTTCGGCGAACACACACACACACATATTCATACATAAGCATATATATACGAAACATATAATCAGAGAACACGGGTAGCGGCGGACATCAACAAAGGTTCGAAGATACATTCAGTCTGACAGTTGGATTTATATTACCGAATAGATTAACCAAATTTTATTGGCTTATGATGGTGTTTTAACACCGAAACGTTTTAGACATTCAGTTGCAGTATACAATAATAATATTAATAATAATTATAATTACCATTATATATACACACACACACACACACACACACATATATATATATATATATATATATATATATATATATACCGAGCGCTTATAGCCCAGAGGTAGAATCGCCGACTGACGCCAATTCGGTCGGGTTTCAATTCTGGGTTAAAAAGCAATCGGAGTCTAACCGTACTGATGAGCTGTGATACAGCGAAACAGATCTGTCTGCAGATGACTATATATATATATATATATATATATATATATATATATATATATAAACTGCAGTTAGCTCAATAAGGTGAATAGGAAGTTAAGGAAACAGGCAGCCTAAAATACGCAAGCGCATATTACAATACGCGTGTACACGGATTCCACCACGCAACACAGATTAATCAAAATTCTATTTTTTCTAAGTATGTAGAAATCAGATTTTTAGAAGCCAAGACAATCCTCATTTACATACAGATTTATTTTTATTTTTCTAGAATCTAGATTTCTAGAAGCTATGATAGGATCGAGCTCACTACTCAGTTGTATCTGGTTTTAGCGAGACAAGCTTGTTAACCATAACACCACGTCGAGGTGCCTAGAAGCTACGATAGTCTTCATTTATATTTACTTTTAATTTCATTTAAAATAAAATGAAAGAAACTTTCACGAATTAATTTTCTTTCTTTAATCCCAAAATATATGAATCCTTACTGTAAGTTATCTCACATTAACTCTTCCATTTTGAGTGCAGATGAAAAACAGACGTCGATGAGATGTTATGGATAAGATCAGGGAGCGTGTGCTCAGAAATCTTTTAGACAATTCGACATTTTTAACAAAGAATTTTTCCAAGCGAGTTTAACATTTTTTGTTCCTAATCAATACTTTAAAAAATCGAATCGATCTTCAGAATGCACACATGTATTAATTACGTTGCCAAGAATTAACGAGAGAAAATTTATTTTAACTAATGATAGAGAAAAAAATTAAAGACAGAAAACGAACAAAAAATCAGTAGATAGATAAAATCAAATAAATTAAAATCACAATTTAGAAGCAATATACTTATTTTAGTCTATAAAAACGATTAATTACACTAAAATAAAAATAAAAATTATTACTTCAGTTTTTCAGTGAACTCAAAACTTCTGCTTAAAGTTTGCGTTATTCGACAGCAAATTAAACTATGTGGATTGTGGTACAGTGAATATCGGCTAGAAACAAGAAATATATATAAGCAGTGTGGAAAGTATCAACGCTGAATGGATACAATCTGTTTCATGCTGAAACGAAATCGTGAAGCTATGTTGGTGGAAGACGAGCTCGACTGTTTCTATACGCGCATGGCAAGAAAAGATTGTTATAGATTTATTGTGATATTCTCACACCAATAAAATAAGAACAAAGGTTGTGAAACTGATTATTTCCTGTTTATTACTTTTTGTCAGTTCTACTCGGTGATATTGTTTGTTATTAACTGTCTAGGTAATTGAGGAAGACGCCATAAGTTTATGGTTTATATTTAAGTCAATTGGTGAAGATGTAAATTTATTATAAAATAAAAAAATATATTTGTAGGTATGACGTAATTTATACTATGTTTGTTTCATTTTTAGTTTTTTGATTCGTTTATTTAGTTCTGTATTTCTTTTTCTTAGGTTTTATTTTTTAGAATAAAGATCGTTACTTGTGTTGTATTGACTTTATTTAGGTTCTTTTAAATAATGTTTCACATGATATTATTTCTGGGTTCCAGTTTTAAGTGATGTAGTTATAATTTATTACTGTATCTGCATTTTGAGGGTTCTAGTAATTCACATTTGTCTAGAAAAGTAATTATGGCTTTTTTTTCTCAATGCGCAATTTACGGTTGGGCGAGATAGTGTTGTAGATTTTGTGTAGTTTTCCTTATTTTCCGTATTCTATCTATTGTATCTATTGTTTTTGTTTATATCAACTACCATATCAAAAAATTTAAAGGCACTAAATATCAGACGTAAAAAACCTCTTATCAATCGCACGGCATACCAAGTTTGTGGACATGTACTTAGTTGTGTTTAGAGGGATTATTTGAAATATAATTAAGGTAAATAATTCTTTGCCTCTGAGTAATTTGATTATTTACATAATTAGTTCCATGGAAGTTCAAATTCTCTAATAATACATTTAATAATTTTTGAATTTTAGGAAGTAAACAGGGAAGCAGACAGATACGTATGTCTCATATATATATATGATGCTCTGCAATATTTTTTCTTTTCCATCCTTTCTAAAACCTCATCATTGCTTACATGCTCGATTCATGATATTCGCAGCATCCTTCTGTAGAACCACATTTCAGTTGCTTCAAGTTTTTTCTTCATCTTTCATTATATTTTTCAGCATTCACTGCCATATTGAAGGACAGTCATCACATAGCAATCCAGAACTGTTTTCTTTATTTCTAGCAAAATTTTCCTGTCCTTTCATACTCTGCTCAACTTCTAGAATGTGTCCTTGGCTATTTTAAATTGCCTTCGGATTTCAGTGTCACACTTTCTATCTTCCGTTAGAACACTTCCCAAGTACTTAAATTATTGTATTGGCTTGATTTTAGTATCCCTAACCTGTAATTAGCATTTTGGGCTCTTCTATTTACAAGTACAAGTTGAATAGCTTTGATTAAAAGACACATCCTTGTCCATTCCTTGTGGCGTACTTTGTCGAACATCTTGGCATAGTTTACAAAAGGGTTTCTACAGTTACATTTATTATTGTCCAAATGATTGATTTCAGCTATTGGATAATTCTTATTTTCAATTAGGTTTAAACTTTTATTTAAATTATTATGCTTATGATTTTTATAATTTTTCTAGATTATTCATATATCTATGACTTAATTTTAGATTATTTTTATTGTTACTTAATGGTTTATTCTTGTGAAATTGTTCCTTAATCAAAGCGAGGAATTTTTCGCTAATTCACTGCTATTTGGTTGAAAGTGGGTGTATACCAAAATAATATTTCTATTCCTTTTTTTTTCTTCGGGGATAGATCTTCTCTTTTACATATTTAATGTTTGGGATTTTATATCCAATAATTTTTAAGGTAGTATTATAAAACTTACTATGCTTATTAAACACTTCTTCGTTTGTGCAATTTCTATGAATACTATATTCTATGGATAAGGGTACGTGCTTAATAATAGAGTATGGTTAGATTTTGGGTGGATATATAAAGGGTTTGTATTTGGTTTTTATATGGTTTATATATATATATATATATATATGGAAAAATAAATCCTATTATGTTTTTAAACCTTCCTTCGGTTCTTCAGTATACGTCAAACAATATGGGTTTATTACCAACTATGTACAAATTACTATAGACATTTTTATAGATTACAAATCAATAAAGACCTAATTATTGGCATCTCATTTTTCAGTTATTGTAGAAATGCCTAAATTTACTTTTTTCCACAAATTTCCCAAACTAATATTGTCATGATCGTTGGTTTAATCAAAATTTATACTCGTCTTGTGATTCGAAGTAAATATTATTTATGGCACAAAATAGTTTTCAAGATTGCAGAATATACCAAGAATAAGTTGATCAACTTGATATCAAATACGCTTTGCCAACACTACAAAAATCTGACTTATTCGGTATAGCAAACGTATTTTAAATGTATTGTCTACCTGAGGTCCTTGATCTGAATTAACAGACATTGCTTTTCCTGCTACCCCAAAAACATCTACACAACAAGATTCAAATACTTTTACTACAAATACCACTACTACTTCTACTACTGCTACTACTACTACTACTACTACTACTACTACTAATAATAATAATAATAATAATAATATATTGTGCACCGAATAAATAGAATTTGGAAAAAAGCCACTGGCTAAAATATTCAGATTTGTAGAGTTGCTATATCTCACAAGACATACGAGCTGTCCACTTCTGCGATATATGCATTACTCTTCAGAAATGAATCAAGTTCTTTCAGTGACTGGCGTGTGTATACACTGCTTATATATATACAACACGTTAAAAATTCCCTTCTCTGATTCTATGCGCCTATGGTTTAGTGGGTAGTGACTCCGACTAACACCAAATCAATCGTGTTTCGATCCTGGCCAGAAGCAAGTGGATGTATCTACCACACTGATAAGCTGTGATACAGCGAAACAGGCTTGTATGTAGATGACTAATGTATATATATATATATATATATCTATTTGCATGTTTTGTGCGTGTGTTGATCTTGAAAAATGTTAGATGTGCCTCAAAGTCACAAGTGGATAATTTTCAGTAAGGGTGAAATTTTTTTAAGGAAATGTATATGTGACCAGTTTGAAAATCAGCATTTGCCAAAGATAAAATAAACGATAGACATGAAGTGAAAATGTTAGAGAGATACGAACATACTTAGATATTGAATATTTTATAAACGATAACTGAGGGTCAGCAGTAGAAAGTGCATTTCGTTTTACACGTAGGCACGACATTTTTGTCCTGCACGCACTTCTGTTGAACTATTAGTCATCCAGGTACCGATCAACCTGCACTAAGATTTGTTTAAAATGATGAGTTGTACGGCATAAAGTACACGCTCTCCATTAAAACAACATAAGCCCATGCAGGTGCAATTTGTGCCACACGTTAGGTGTTTGGGATGATCGCATATTATATTATCACGGAGTTTTACCTCTCCGGGGCCTTAGATACATTGAGCAAAACATGGTGGACCACACAGTATATATATGGGGTTTTGCTGTCAGGGTTTGCCGTCTCTGGTATGACGGTTGGTGACTTGGGGGCACCAATGATGACTTTGCTCTGACCTAGGTGCGACATATAAACTGCAACCGGTGGTGTGGCTCTAAATTTACTATTTGGAGACTTGGGGAACGTAGAGTTGCGCCTTAAATGCCGTTGCTCTTAAGCCCAATCTGCCCCGAGTGGTAGTACCTGTTAGGGCTGCTTATATGGGTCAAATAATCTGCGTGTGTGACTGAATGTGTGTGTTTGTCATGTGAATACACTGTTTGCGTGTGTATGTGTCTGTGTGCACGTGTGAGATGGTTGTATAAATTTATACTGTGACTGTAAAAGATTTGTATGATATATATATATATATATATATATATATATATATATATATATAATAAAACAAAATTTCGATGTTCAAATTCAAATTTCTACGAGAAAATTCTCGCGTCTTCAGCAACGAAATTCATTCGAATTTAATGACAAGAGATTTTATACCGACAGAAGTTCAAAAAGATTTTTCATCACAGAAAATTAAAAGGGGTGGGATTAATAAGGAAGCAGGCAGATAATTATGTCTATTTTTTTAGAAGCCCCCCCCCTATCCCTTAACTGTGTCGAGAGCTTTAAAAGTTGAAATTTAGCCATGTCTGGGCAAATAAAAGTGGTAGGGGGAAGAAGAAAAAGAAAAGAAAAAAGGAAAGTAAAAAAAGTAAAAGGGGGAAGAGGTGGTTGACAGGGAAGTAAGCTAGAAATATATATATATATATATATATATATATATGAGAGAGGGAGAGGGAAAGGGAAATGAATAGAATCGACAGAGATGAATAAGACATATATTTATAGTTAAATGTAGAAAGATATTAGACATAAATAGATAGATAAACCACAAATTATACAAACTCCGATTCGAAATAATCATTGTTATGAATGTTAGAAATAAAATTGAAACTAAACTGCCCGCAAACGTAATCCGACATTTGTCTAAATCACTGCAATCCGTTTTGTCTTTTTCGTTCTCCGTACAAGAAAATGCGATGCTTTAAAATCTATCCCCCATTTTTAGATTAAAGTTGTTTTGATTTCTTCCTTAAGCATTTTGACTCATAGAAAATAAATATTTTAGTTTTCTTTTTGAACAAACGGGATTTTTTTTTCTCGAATTCTATTTCAGACTGAAGTATTGCCTGGGTGTAGCTTTGTAGTGGGTGCGACAGTGATTCAATCTAGTGTCACAAAAGAAAAAAATCTACAGAGCTAGGACATCATTTACACAAAGTCTCATGCAGAGAGAAGGATAGGTTCCGACACTTTTATTTTTACCTTTAGTTTTGTCTTTAATCATTTACCTGGTCGTTTTCCTTCAGATTTGTTCTCTTTTTAATTTTAATTTATTTCTTTCCTCTTTTTTTCTCTCTTTTTTATTTTCTCTTCCTTTTTTTTTTCTTTTAGCTCATTCATTTTCCTTCATTTTCCTTAATTATCGTTTTTTTTGCTTCACTTGGCCGCTTTCATTTTTGCTTTTTTTGTTACTCACTTGTCTTATTCTCTTTTCCATGCATCATATTTATTTTCTTTACTTTGTCTTATAAGTTTTTTTTGACAGTCGTTGATTTTTCCTTCTCCTTCTTCTTCTTATTATTTTCTCATTTTTCATTATAAATCAATTTATGCTATGGTCGCACTACCTGTCAAGTTTGCAGGAAGACCTAAGGTAGGTCGTGTTGTGTTGTTATGGCTCCATTTCATGGTTTTTCATATCTCCCATAACATCTCTAGTGTAACATAAACAAAGTTCTCCTTAGTGTGTGGGCTGTACTTAACAAGACAATTTTTTGTATATCTCTTAAGCTGGGGTTTCCAGGGATTCTTTCAATGTGTTTTTTGCTGCATTTTTTATCATTCCAAGTGCACCTACTATCACTGGTACGATTCATGTTTTCAATTTCCACATTTTCTCTATTTCATTTTCCAGGTTTTTATATTTTGACAGTTTTTCGAATTCCTTGGTTGCTATGTTACAATCTGCTGGACAAGCCATATCGGTTAATAGGCAAGTTTTTTCTTTCTGGTTGTTAACAATAATGTCCGGCCTATTTGTTTCAATTTTTCTGTCCGTGTAGATGGTGTAATCCCATAGAATGGTGACATCTTCTATTTCTGTAACCGGTGCTGGGTGAGGTTCATACCAGTGTTTGTTTACATATTTTACATAGTGTTTGCACATTGTCCAATGTAAATATTGCCCCACTCTATCGTGATGATTTTTATATTCATTTGGGGCAAGTACAGAACATCCTGAGATTAGATGGTCTATTGTTTCTTGGTATTTATCACAGAACCGGCATTTTGGATCCACATTATTAGGTGTAATATTTGCCTGAAAGTTCCTAGAGAAAAGATTTTGGTCTTGCGCTTCAAGAATAAAGCCTTCAGTCTCAGAGTTAAATCCAGATGCACGTAACCATCGATGAGTATTAACTTTATCAACATTGGATTTATTGGCACGTTCTGGATATTGGCCATGCAGAGGTTTGTCTTGCCAGCGTTGTTTGATCTGTCTAAGCGCTTTAACTTTGGGTTTCATTTTCATATTTTTTGCCGCAATAGTTGGATCTTGGCTTGTTTTGCTTTTCTACACAATCTACTAAATGTAAATCTTGTTTGTATTTACTGCCTTCTTTTATTATTGAATATTTTTTCTTTCTGTTTTCATGTTGTTTGACTAATTGTATCATCCGGTCTTTCTTGTTTCTATGTATGTTAGTAAGCCAATAGTTTTTGTCTTGTATGACAATTGTAACTGAATAAGACCTCTTCCTCCTTCTTTACAGGGTATGTATAGACGGTCTACATCAGCCTTTGGATGATGCATCTTATGCTTAGAAAGAAGCTTTCTTTTTTTAGAATCCATTCGCCTGACGTCGTGTAGAGTCCAGTTCAAGATGTTGAAACTATATTGGAGCACTGGGATGGCAAGCCTATTAATGGCCATAATTCTGTTCTGAGAATTCAATTCAGCTTTTAATATGAGTCGTAGCTTTCTATAGTACTCTTTACGCACTATTTATTTCATTTTTTATGGTGAATGCTTTCACTCTCATTTACATCTAGCTATTTATAAGCTTCTTCTGTCTCTAAATTTTTTTTTGTTACAGCAGGATCTAAGCTAATTGAGAATGTTTGTTGTAGTGATCCACGTAAAATTGTATCTTTAGTACATTTGTTCAAATTGAATTTCATTCCAATGTTTTTGATGAAGCATTTTCCAGTTTGCAGGAGACCTTCCAGCTCATTATCATTCTTAGCGTACAACTTTAAGTCATCCATGTAAAATAGATGGCTTATTTTCTTTTGAGCTATTTTATAACCACATTCTGTCTTGCTAAATTGACTGGTTTGTGCTATTAATGATATGCAGAATAGTAAGGGAGACAATGAGTCACCTTGAAATATATCTCTTTTGATGTTTATTTCACCAGACTTATAGGTTCCATTTATATCATTGAGGTAAAGCGTTGTTTTCCATATCGACATACATTGTTTGATGAAATTGATGATGACGGGTGATACCTTGTATATATTTAAAGTCTTTAAGATCCAGGAATGTGATACACTATCGAATGTCTTACGATAATTTATCCAGGCAGTACTAACATTTTTCTTTGCATTGTAGCAGTTTTCCAGGATCATCTTGTTAATAAGTAATTGGTCTTTACATCCGTAACAGCCACGCTTGCACCCTTTTTGTTTAAGCGGTAGTGTGTCATTTCTTCCCAAGAGAAATATGTCTGTTTTGTTAAAATAGATGTTAATAGTTTGTATGTTGTCGGAAAGCATGTAATTGATCTGTAGTTTTTCGGGTTATTTGTGTCACTATTCTTGGGTAGAAGAAATGTAATTCCTTTGGTCATCCATGCAGGGATTTTAGTGGGATGATTAACCATTTCTTTAAGTTTTTTGGCTAGTTTTTATGTGCTGTATTCAAATAATATAGCCAAAAGTTAGGAATTTTATCTATACCTAGAAATTTCCAAGTGTGTGCTTTTTTAGTGCACATTTAGCATCCTCTTCTGTGATTCCAGTCCATGTCCGTTCGGGTTTATTTTTGATTCGTTCAATCTCTTGCGCACACCAGTCTACTTATTTGTTATGTTCTTTAGGGCAAGTCCATATTTTTTCCCAGAACTGTATGAATCTTCCATTTTTTTTTGGGTGGGGGCAGGGACTGTCATTTCAATTCTTTTTTTACTTATTCCATGTAAAATTTCTTTGCGTCGGTTTGAAAAATCTTGTTTTGTCTGTAGAATCTTGATCTTTTCTCATAGCGTCTTATTCTTTGAGCCTTCAGTTGTATTGTTTGCTTTATTTTTTTCATTAGTTGATAGGACTTCATTTTCATTTCTAATGTTGTATTTTCGCTTGACTCTTCTGCCTTTTCTAGTTCTTACATTTATTCCTCTTGTCAGTTCATCGAGTACTGATAGTTCACTTCTAAGTTGTTCGATTTCTTTTTCTATTTTTCTTTGCCAAGGTGGATTTTCATGTCTGCGATACTGCCTTGTTTTTAATTTGATGTTCATTTATTTGTTGCTGCTATTACTGATGCATATATTGCTTCATTGAGATTTATATGAGTGTCTTCTTCATCCCAAATTAATTTGAGTACTGCATTGTAGATCTTAATAGTTTTGAGGTTATGCTTTGTTGGTTGTAATTTTGAGAGTTGTTCTCTTTCCTCCATTGCAATATTCTGTATCTGACTTATATGGTTCTTGATTTCTTCCTTGGCTTCTTGTATACTCTTCTTGTTTTCCGTAAAATATTTCTGTTTAATGTGTTTTGAACTCGTTTTATTGCCGTCTTGTAACTGACTCAGTTCACACCTTTCCAGCAATTCGAAATTTACAGTATCATCTTCAGAGTGATTTGTGTGTATCACGGTTTCTACATTATGACCTGTGGCTTGTTTGATGTTACTATTTTTTATTTCTGATTCCGGTTTCTTTTCATATTTTGTTGATTCTCATTTTCTGGTTGCAATTCTTTTTATCTCGTTAATTTCAGCCTCTGTGATAAAAATTATTATTTGAACAACAATATTGCATAATCTTTTTTTCCTTGTCGTCTTTCTTCTAAATTCCTCGGTAATAAATAAAAAGTAATTCATGATTTATTTTACCAATCTCTTTACAGACGCTGTGGGAATCCCCTCTACCTCTCCGCTTCATTTTTGTTGTTGTAAATCTCACAAAGTAGAAAGAAAGTCTACTCAACAATTTCCCAGCTACACTGAGTCCGAGACTTAAGAAGTTCGGATTCTTCACTGCGTAGAAAGTTTTAAAAAAATCAAGGCAAAAGTTTAAGGCACGAACGGGGATTAATCGGAGCCTTTCATATTGTTTATTGACACATCAGCAAAAAGGAAGAAAAAGCAAGAATAAATGAGTGAAATAAATTCTACAAAATGAAAGGAGGCAAGAAAACCCAAATAAAAAACACGTCAAGATAAAAGGAAATATAAAATTTGAAAGAGAAACAAACGCAAGAACAGAAAAGAAATTAATAAGAAAATAAAAAACATATTTAAACAAAAATAAAGCAAATGATAAAATGAAGAAGACAAGTGAAAAATATTAAAGTAAATAATGAAGTGAAAATGCACACACGCTAATAATATGACTGGATAATATAATTTAATTTAATAAATATTAATTTAGATATACGAATATTTATATTACATGACTGGATATGACTGGATAATATATTGGAATTTATTGTATCTTATTTGATAAATATTAATTTAGATATACGAATAATTATATTATATGGACATTTTCTAAGCGCAGCTTAGATGTGAAACATGGCCGAAAGTATGGGACACCCAGTGAGGATCGGACTCACTACTCAATTGTAATGGTTCTAGCAATTATACCACCTCGAGAAGCCCAATATTTATATTATATGATGTAAGTGCATCAGGAAGAGACAGCTGAAGTTCCTGGGACATGCAATGAGGAAGGAGGGCTTGGAGAATCTGATACTAACAGGCCAGATAGAGAGGAAAAGTGACAGGGGAAAGCAGCGGATAATATATTTGAAGGACCTTTTTAGGTGGATGACGGAACGAGGGTTGCATGGAGTAACAGGAGAAGGCGTGCTAACAGCCACCAGGGATAGGGAGACGTGGAAAGCCATGATCGCCTACGTCCAGAAAGGACAGGTCACATAGAAGAAGAACACTATCATGAGTGGTAAATTTATTTTATGAAGCCAATTGGGTGTTATAGTAAAGAACATAGTTTTATCAAATTGCGTGATATACAAAAACAAAATCGCATGATTCCAACGCAGAAAAAATTGTTTCAACATGGCGGCTCTAGTTCTATAGCATGCACGTATCTATCAAAAACCATTGTATGAATGCGATCTTGGGACTGAAAAAGCCACCCTGCATAATATTGAGACTGGGGGGGATTGACACAATACAGCAGTAGTTGAAAGTGAGCTCATTGAACGAGTCAGGTGTAATTTTCGAAAATTCCGTGAATACAGATATGGTGATCACATCGGCCAGGTAGGTCATTGGGTATCAGAAGGGCTGCATTGTTTTAATAAAATGATAAATTACTTTTCTGTTGCAAGAAAGGCGGTAGAACGGATGCAACAATGACCTGAACTTATACTGTGCTATTCAAAGCTCCCACCCCCCCACAAACATTTTTACTTTTTACTTTTAATCCTGTCGCACAAGCAAAAGGGGTTATAGAATAGGAAAGAAACACAGAGAAGAAAAAATAAAAGAATAAGGTTGATAAAGACAGATGACGACCATTGATATTGCATTTAATTTTTTGAAGATTGTAGTTGACTGGAAGATTGTAGTTGACTGGAAGAAGTCAGAGAGACTTGCTTCCCCGACAGCTACAATCTCCAGGAGTTTAAATGTAAGGTCAACAGACACCTCCTAACACACTAACTCGCATCCATTCTCTCAAACACTCTTCCCATCTACCCAACCCTCATCCTCGGTATCCTTACCCTCTATCACCCTTCTTCTGACATTTCCTATATCTAACCACTCTTTCTCGTCACTTTCCCCTGTGTAACCCCCTGTGCAATAGTGGCAGTGGAATGCCTTGCTTGGGATGAAATGATTAAAAATAATTCTGAGAGAAAATACTGTCAGCATAGATATTAGGAATTTCAACAGCAAACTGATGAGACCTAATTGCCAATCTATTACTGCGTTTATGTTTACGAAAAGCTCTATAGAAAAATGATGGTGAAAATATTTTAATCAAGGTAGAGGATAGTAACTGAAGCCGAGATGCCAACCTAGGACCGGCAACGTTGCAGAATCTTCTTTAGATTCCATCGAGAATTTCTATATAGCAGAGGCACCAAATCCAATGAGTCAGTAATAATCGATGAACAAACTAATTGCATCAAAAGGCAGCCGAGATTTGTAATTATTGACACCCCGCATCCCATTGGCTTCGAGATTTGGAATGTATGCTAGTGGTGAGGGTGAAGCAAGCAGAAATCGCACACACGAAAGATAATCACTATGAAGAAAGAACAATTTGCTTCCAACATTGGCCTAACTTCATTTTCCCAATGACTTGTTATACGACGTCTGAGAAATGACTGACTGCTTCATATGCAAATAAAAGTTGAATAAACATAAACGAGACTTGCATGTTTTCTTTAACGTTGGGAAAAAAGAACACGCTAGAAATTTTTTTATCAGCTTAACATTTTAGATGAATGTATAAAATCAATAACACTGAGTTCATTGTGTATGGAAATTGTATTTTCAAGCAACTTTGAAACATTTCTAAAGCAATTGAAAAGTTAATAAAAACAAAGTAGTCACAGCAATTTAATTGTTAGGTGTTTGATTCTTAAATCGCTTATGAAGTATGGCAGGAGAAAAAGGAAAATAACGTTTGCAGATTGTATTTCATTTAATAAGAATTGCATTTGTCAAGACAGAGGCTTCATGCACGGTTTGTTAAAAATAGAAATTGGATCCGATGGATAGAGAGATAGATATACTGAGAGAAAAAGGAATGACGAAGAGTAAGGAGAGATAAAAGAACAGGAAAGTAAAAAGGTTGGATGAAATTTTTATTAATTTCTTTCTTTAACGGTTTATCAACTCATTTAATGCTGTAATTTAATTTTCTTGGGAGCTTTGAATTGATAAATATTTATTCTGCTTTCACAATGAAATACATGGTAGATGATACTCGGTTTTTGTGTATTTATAGATTTGTGTGGAAATGAAGACAGGCAATGATATGTGTATTTTCTGTTGTAGTTTTGGTGAAGTTATATTTTGAAATACAGTTTGGTTTCTTTAAGAAATTCTAAAAGAGTTCTTTCATGTTGGTTGTTTGGTTGGTTTTGTTTAGTGGCATTTCAACTTCCATAACTTATTTAATGCCGAAATCAAAATATTTTGATAATAATTCTATGGCTTCAGCTACAAACAAAATTTATTGTTACTCATTTTGTTATAAAATACATTGTTATTCCTTTTGCTATAAATATATATTGTTGGCAATTTTGTTCATTTAAAAATGTATCAGTGGTATTTTGTTAAAGAAAATATGTATATAACTTTCATAGTATTTTGTTTTTGCTTAGTGTTCACTATTTGGACATAGCTGGGACCCCAACAGGTGATACTACACCGGGTTAGAGTGAACTGGGGAACAACAGCAATTAAGAGGTGGTTCCATGCTCCTCAAAACCTCCTATCTCTTTATCAAAGTCATTGCTGATGGATGTAGTTTTATCAGTTTCGTTGGACGTGACAAAGAGAAAAAATGAATGAATTGTTACATAAATGTAAGAATATTTAAAAGAAACCGACTGAGTAAAGTGGAGTGAAAATCAAAATGATTGTTCTTCCTTGAATACACATAATGTTTGTAAAGGGATAAAAATCCCTAAAAATTAACAAAAACAGAGAAACAAATAAGAAAAGGAATGATTTATGCACCGAAAGGGAATAAATGATATTCAACTGAGATAAAATGAATGAACATAGACTAAAACTGATTTCTGAAAATTATTGAAAAAGTAGAACGAAATGAAAAAAAAATTTAAAATTCAGTTTACAACTTACATATATAGCTGTCCAAATTACATATCTATCTATCTATCTATCTATCTATCTATCTATCTATCTATCTATCTATCTATCTATCTTTTTTCTCTCTTCCATATATATTAAACGAATCTTTGAAAAATGACAAGAACTGGCAGTGGACATCTGAATGTCAAGAAGCAGTCGTCAAAATAAAGGAAGCCTTTACGTCGGCCTTGTTTCTCACCCACTCTAACCCAGACCTTGACATTATAGTTGCCAGCGACGCCAGCTCGTATCGCAATAGAGCATGCATTATACACAAAATGCCAGATGGATCTCACAAATTAATAGTTCATGCGTCGAGAAAGCGTCTTCCTGCAGAAAAGAATTACTTGCAAATTGAGAAGAAGTGGTTAGGGATTGTTTTCCCAGTAACAAAGGTTCACACTTTACATTGCAGACGGGCCATAAACAGTTACTAACAATTTACTAACAGTTACTAAAGACTCTGTTATACCGACGGACTGTTCAGATTAATCCCGAAACACAGAAAACCACTTGTCTAAGCCGCATGTACCCTAGGTGGGTTGAGCTAGCTTCCACCCCGTCAGAGAAAGTTTAATTGAGATTTATTTAAGGGCAGGGTCCTACCCTGTTATTTAACCCATAACTCGAGGGGAGGGACGGATTAATACCTTTCCTAGGGGTACTAGCGCATAAATGAATGCAGGGCATTCAACTGGAATTCGAAATCGGCTCACCGATTTCTCTTTCCGAGTCGACATCTATGCACCACAACGCACATCCGTCAATAAACGATTACAGCACCTGGTATTCCCAAGCGGTCACCCATCTCAGTACTGATCAGTCTCAATGTTGCTTAATTTCAATGATTGAATGAGAACCGGTATATTCAACGTGATATGGCCGCAAGCCACTGACCAGGCTCAACGTTGCTTTACTTCGGTTATTGAACGAGAAAAAACCACTTGAAGATACTGTTATTGCTTCTCTTCAGAGAAAGGGAGAATTTAAAGCCACATTATGCAAGACAGTCAGGGGACTTCCTGTAACTCTCGACCAAATCAAATGAGAAGCTCGAAACGATAAGTTTATCAGGCAAACCAAAACCAAAATTTATGAAAATGACCAACAGACTTTAGATTTTTTATGTGATGAAGTACTGCTATATCGCAAGTGAATCGTCATTCCCACATCGCTCCAAAGAAGAATTTTGAAATATTTCCATGCTAGCCACCCAGGGATTACAAAGATGAAAAGACTGATAAGTAGTTATGTATATGGGACGACCATGGATAAGGATATCGAAAACATCGTAAAACCCAGTAAAGGCAGTGCCTTAGCAGCTAAGGCACTTCTAATCAAATATAGTCCTTGGCCCAAAAGAGACCGACCATTGTCTCGGATTCATATAGATTTTGCACACCCGCTAGACGGATTCTATTATATAATTTTTCTAAATGGCCCGAACGTTTTAGATGTAGAAATCCTACAACAGAAGTGACAATCAATTTCCTACACAAATTGTTCGCCAGATTAGGGGTAGTCGATTAGTTAGGGACACAATTTACGTCAGGCGATTTTAAATATTTTTGTGAGACCTTCCAGATCAATTATATCACGATCACACCATATCACTCAAGGTCCAAAGGACAGACCTAGCACTTCGTTGACACGATGAAAATAGCCCTGCAGAAAACTAGGGGCACACCCACACAAAAGAAAAACCAACAATATTTTCTTCAGGTGTATAGAATCACTACACATCATCATCATCATCATTACCCAGAGCTGAGGTAATAATTGCGCATAAAATGTCTATGTTCGACAAGCTACTGCCCAAAAAAACAAAACCTGGACGAACACTACTGACCTGGAGAGAAAGTTTTTTTTTTTTGGATGTTCGGGATAATAAATCTTTCAGGAAAATATGGTACAATTGAGAAAAAAGTTGGAAATATGGTCAACATAATTAAAGGTCACCAGTTTACGTACAAAAGGCATTTAAATCAAATCAGGAAACGCCTGTCGGACAATACTGACAGCGGTCCACCTGAGAAGAAAGAAATAATGAATATCATTTACTATACTTTTGCTAATATTACAGCGCTGTTTAAAAATAAAAAGGGAAAATGACGGATTTTCTAGTCGTTAATGCAAAAAGAAAAAAGGAATTGATAATTAGGAGGGTGTGTAATGGTAATTTACCCATAAACTCTTCTAAACTCTAAATAACCAGCAGTTTCTATCTATCTGCTTTGACAGAGAGGTCTATTTCTGCAGATAGTTCTACAGCCGAACCAATACAGTCACCCTGGTGATTCTTTCATGTTGTATCTGTTTGTACTACTGTCTTTTTTAATATATTGGTTTAATTCTATTCCGTCGTTGTGTGTTCATTTTTGGCCTCTAGCTAGGACACACAGACACACACACACACAGACAGACACACACACACACACACACACACACACACACACACACACACACACACACACACATATATATATATATATATAAGCTGTGACAACGTGATTAATGTTTCAACATGCTGAGTACATATACCGGGCACTTGACAAGAATGGCGAAGCCCGAACCGTTGCCTTGGATATCTCCAAAGCGTTCGACAGGGTCTGGCATGCTGGCCTCTTGTGCAAACTGCGGAGCTACGGGACAACTGGACATCTGTTTGACTTCATCCAGTCATTCCTCTCTAACCGCACATTGAAGGTGGTATTAAATGGGCATGCCTCCCAAAACTACCATACGAACGCAGGCGTCCCTCAAGGTTCTACTATCCTAGGTCCCACGCTCTTTCTGATTTACATTAATGATCTCCCCGACGCCATTAGATCCCAAGTTTGCATGTATGCCGATGACACAACAATCTATTCTCGCATCGATCAGAAACCAGGTGTGGACGACAAAGCGAGCCTCTCTGCCGTACTTGAAAATACCTCCAATCCGTAGTGGCCTGGGGTAGGAAATGGCTAGTCAATTTCAATGCTTCTAAAACGAAGCTGTTATCAACTAACCACCACAGACAATCGCATCTACCTCCCATTAGCATGGGACAGGCTAACCTCCCAGAGAGTAAAATTCTACGCCTCCTTGGCCTTAAACTTTTGGCGGACCTCAAATGGAATGACTATATCGAGTCCATTGCCAAATCTGCTGCTATGAAAGTCGGCTCTCTGTGCAGGACCCGGAAGTTTTTCCCACCTGAATCTATTCTGCACATATACAAATCTACCATCCGCCCGTGTATTGAATATTGCTGCTATATCTGGTCGGGTGCCCCTGCTGCTCTCCTTGTGCTTCTTGACAAAATACAAAGGAGGATCTGTAACGTGGTTGATACTGACTTGGCAGACCGGCTGCAACCACTCTCTCACCGGCGTGATGTGGCTTCCCTGTGCCTCTTCTACAAGTACTTTCATGGCTTCTGCTCCGATGAGCTTAGATCACTGGTGCCGCCTAAGCACGAATTTACACGAGATACTAGATTAGCAACTAGGTCCAACCCTTTTACAGTTAAACAGATAAGATGTAACCGTAAATTCTACTCCAACAGCTTCTTCCCGCCTGTGGAACTCCCTTCCACAAGTCTGCTTTCCAGACAGCTACAATCTCCAGGTGTTTAAATGTAGGGTCAATAGACACCTCCTGTCACACTAACTCCCAATCATTCTCAGAACACTCTCATCTACCTAACCCTCATTCTCGGTATCTTTACCCGCCTATCACCCACCCTCTGACATTTCCTTTATTTAATCATCCTTTCTCCACTCTATGTAGCCCCCTGCGCAGTAGTGGCATTGACATGCCTTGCTCGGGGTGAAACGCTTATTAAAAAAAAAAAAAATTTCATGGCGTGAAGATTGATTTCAAGCATGCTGTTGACCACAGTGTTCACTTTTAAGTTTACATAATCTCTATCTCTGATACTGAGCACTTTTTATCATATATATATATATATATATATATATATATGTGTGTGTGTGTGTGTGTGTATTTCATTATTGAAGAATGCTGATTTTTTTTTCATTTTCGCTTTCTTTAGAAATGTTCATTTTTCCTCTATTTTTCTCAACATTTTTTATCATTTGAATTTTTTTCTGCTGTTAAAATTTTATCGATTTCTTCATTTTTATAATCTTTCTTGCTTTCTTTCTTTCTTTTTTCTTTCTTGTTTTCTTTCTTTCTTGCTTTCTTGCTTTCTTTCTTTCTTTCTTTCTTTCATTCTTTCTTGCTTTCTTTCTTTCTTTCTTTCTTGCTTGCTTTCTTTCTTGCTTTCTTTCTTTCTTTCTTTCTTTGTTCGAGTTACTCTTTCTTCAACTCTTTCTGTTTCTTTTTTACATTTCTAAATGTCCATGTCTGTTTTCCCACTTTTTTAATTTCATTTTATTTTCTCTTTCCCTTCTTTTTATGGATTTCTGTAATTTATGCTTTTTTTTTTTTCGATTTTCTTCGTTCATATTTTTTATTTCTTTCTTTGCGCCCCACTTTCTTCCTTTTATTTTTCCTCTCTTTATTTTTTTGTATTGTTCTTTATTCTTGGCGTCTTTTTATTTACTTTTCTGTTGCTTTGTTTTTATCATTCTTTTATCTTTTAATCCCACCTCTTACTGTTTTCAAGTATTTTTACATTGATTTTGGGTTAACTTCGGTCTTTCTTTCTTTTTTTCTTTCTTTCTTTCTTTAATAGTGGACAGATAAATCATTCGGCCATTGCAAACAAAAGTCTTGCGTGCAAACGGCGTCATTATTTCTGTTTTTCGATTTTTGTGTCGTTCACAAAGCCTCGAGCCAAAACGTGGCCAGCCGAAAACATTAAATGCGGAAGTTTTGATTTTGGCGAGTAGTCATTGCCCCGAAGGAGACCCTAGAAGAGATTTAGAAATAAACGCACGTACCAAAAGACACCACACACACACACACACACACACACACACACACACACACGCGCGCGCGCGCGCGCGCGCACACGAATAATATAGATATTATATATAGAAACACATGTATTCAGACTCTCAGATTAAATGAGTGTTTGCAAGTGACTTGTGTCGCTTTATATATATATATATATATATATATATATATATATATAATTATTTGTTTGAATATTATTTTTGATCGATATTCGTATTTAAGTAGATATTCTTTTTTTTTTTAATTAAACAGGATTATATATTTATATATACTGGCCTGATTATTTACGATAAATTTTTATTACGAAAATGTGTGTCATTCGCAGGTTCGAATCCTGCCGAATGGCACACATGTTCGTAATAAAAATTTATCGCAAATAATCAGGCCAGTAGATATAGATATATAATACTGTTTAATTAAAAACAGAATAGCTACTTAAATATGAGTATCGATCGAAAATAATATTCAAACAAATCATTTCAAATTGTCGGTTGTTTATAACCAAGTTTCGTTAATTTCCGTAATATGTATACTGAGGAAATTATGAGAGAAAATGGAAAAAGTTTACTTGTGGCACGTTTTACCCGTTAATATATATATATATATATATATATATATATATATATATATATATATATATAATGTGTCCGGTTACCAATTTCAATTTTGCCTAAGAGTTACCCGGAAAACATCCTGCTATTTAATTATGACGCAATAAAATGTCGATAACCTAGGACAAACGTAACCCCTAGAAAGCTCTGAAAAGTATTGCGATGAAAGCTGTTTGTAAATTTTTTTTCGGGATCACCATCAGCAGCCTTTTCTTTAATCACGTCTGTAGTGTAACATGTCGATCTTAACTTTCAGAAAGTCTAAATGTTGCAGAGAGCCATATCTGTACGGTACGTAGTGCAAAAAATCTTTGCTGCTGAAGATTTTGACATTTTTTATTGATACTAAGTTTGTCCAAATTTATTGGGCCAGATGTGGACGAAAGGCAATTATAATGAAAGAGATGCTACTAAATCTCAGCCAGTGTCTTTTTACGAAAGAATATCTGTGCAGATATGTACAAGAAGTTATTCAACATGTTACATCAAGGATGTAGAATCGGGCCTCGAGTTATTCATAATGAATTCTTACTTCCTTAACACTCGATAAATCTATAAATGCTCTATTTTCTATGTCGAGCACTCTCTTCTCATATATTAATATAGCAAATTTGAAACATTATATTTATTCATATACCCTCTCCCCCTTCCCTACAACACACACACACACACACACACACACACACACACACACACACACACACACACACACACATATATATGTATATGTGTGTGTCATTTGTATGTTATGTTTCTGTCTATCAGTAATCTTCATCCCCAAAATTCATAAATTATTTTCTAGATTGCCAGACGTTTTACTCCTGATATTTGAATTTCTTTTAAAAGAAATTTTAATCTCTTTTAATTATAATCTTTTTTAATCTCACTCACTGAGAGACCGTTATTTGCTGCCTTATGATAGACTTAGCTACGATTAACAAATAAAACGTCACGTTTAAAAGTAACCTTCCTAGAAAGTCTGCAACACTAATCTTGGCACAAGCGATCATGCTACAATATATAGTCCTTCGCAATCTCTAAAATTACTTATAAATTATAAATTAAGGGATTATAACATATTTAGTATTTCATTTCAAGCAAGGTGATAAAGCCACTAAGGCGTAAGGAGGGGGTTAATAAGAGTAAAATAATCGGAGAAAAACATTATTAAGGAGAGAGGAAAATAAAAGAACAAGATGCAGAGAGAAAATAACACTTGACGATTTTAATTTCTGATGATCGACAGGAAAACAAGAAGTCGAAAAAAAGTTCCACGAGCGTAAAGTGCGAAAAAATGAACTGTCAAGATGGAACATTTAATAATTTCAGCAGTAAAAACAATGAGACCTAGCTGCCTATCTAGT
Source organism: Ascarosepion bandense (assembly GCA_037127315.1). Lineage (NCBI taxonomy): Eukaryota > Metazoa > Mollusca > Cephalopoda > Sepiida > Sepiidae > Ascarosepion > Ascarosepion bandense. Next base: position 2,162,096 of record JBBBDQ010001707.1, read on the forward strand.
ACTGCGCTTAAATTGTCGAGCTACCAATGAAGAAAGCACATCAAAATAATGTCCATGCAATTTTCTACAGAAAAAGACAGAGAAGCCATGATACGACTTTATATTCAATGTAGTAAATGTTTCTTTTTTAAGAATTTTTAATACTCCTCTTCTCCATCATCATATTTTATATCAAGGCGTTGAATTATTCCTTTCCATTTCGCATCTCTAATAAGCGTGATATTCATATTTTTTTAAAATCATCTCCCTCCAAGCAAGGTATTCTACTGCCACCGTTGCGCAGGGGTTTACATAGGGGAAAGTGATGAAAAAGAGGGGTTAGTTATAGGAAATGTCAGGAGGAGGGTAATAGACGGATGAGAATACCGAGGATGGGGGTGGAGTAGATGGAAAAAGAGCTTGAGAGAATGGATGCTAGTTAGTAAGATAGGAGATGTCTTTTGACCTTACATTTCAATTCCTGGAGATTGTATCTGTCGGGGAAGCAAGTATATGGAAGGGAATTCCACAGGCGGGAGGTGCAAGAAAAGAAGCTGTTAGAGTAGAAATTGCGATTACATTTTTATCGGTTTCACTGTAAAAGGGTGGGACCTAGTTGCTAATCTAGTAGCTCGTGTAAATTCATACCTAAGAGGCACCAGTGATCTAAGTTCATTGGAGCAGAAGCCGTGAATATATTTATAGAAGAGGCACAGGAAAGTCGAGTCACTCTGGTGAGATAGCGACTGCAGCCGAGCTGCCAAGTCGGTATCGATCACATTACAGATTCTCCGTTGGATTCTGTCCAAAATCCCGAGGTGAATAGCAGGGGCACCCGACCAGATGTGACAGCAGTATTCAATAAACGGGCGGATGGTAGATTTATATATGTGCAGGATGAACTCAGAGGGGAAAACTTCCTGGCTCTGTACAGTGAACCGACATTCTTAGCAGCGGATTTAGCAATAGAATCGATGTAGTCATTCCACTTAAGGCCCGCTGAGAGTGTGAGGCCAAGGAGGCGTAATCTTTTACTCTCAGGGAGACAAGCCTGTTCCATGATAATGGTGGGTAGGAGCGATTGTCTATGATGGTTAATAGATAGCAGCTTCGTTTTGGAAGCATTAAAATTTACGAGGCCATTCTTACCCCAGTCCACCACGGATTGGAGGTCCTTCTCAAGCTCGGCAGCGAGGTTCGCTTTGTCAACCGCAGCAGATTTTTGATCGAGGCGAGAGTAAACGGTGGTGTCGTCAGCGTACATGCCTAATTGGGATTTTATTACGTCGGGGAGATCGTTAGTGTAGATCAGTCGAAGTTCCTACCAAGAGTCGAGAAACATGAATAAGAAAGAATAAATCGAGCGTTTTTATTTTCACTACCATTTTTTTACATTTCTGTCAGCCTCTCGGTGCATGGTAAAAAAGGACATCAAGCAAAAAAGTTGATCTGCGTCTGTACTCGACGAATTACATGTTTTCTGATCACTAAGCTGCAGGATTGCATTTCAAATATAGAAATAATGGTAAATGTTAGTTTTAGGCGCCGACGGCTTTTCCCCCTTCAAATTTATCCAAAATAGCATTATTTCTGTGCAAATGTATATGCTGAACTCAAATCAACAATTAGTTATTGAAGAAACTTACCGTTTCTGCTTTGAAAGTCCATAAAAAACGAACTATATGTCGCACTTTTTCACTCCTGTAACTCTCACGAAGTCATATAATTAACTGCAGAATGATGTTCTACGTAAGCAGAAATTTTCTGTCGAATTTTAGTCGATCTTCTTCCTTTACTGAAACTTCCGGCGATGTACTTGCTGTGATGAAAGTAATAAGCGTAGAAATACAATAGCGCATTACTTTCATTACCGGAAGTACGTCGCCGGAAGTATCAGTAAATGAAGAAAAATCGACCAAAAATCTGACGAAATTCGTTAACATACGCAGTACGTTAATTACATGACTTCGTGAGAGGTACGGGAGAGAAAAAGTGCAAGATATAGTTCGCTTTTTATGGACATTTAGATAAAAAAAAAAAGGTAAGTTTCTTCAATAACTAACTGTTGATTTGAGTTCAGCATATACATTTGCACAGAGATAATGCTATTTTGGATAAATTTGAAGAGGAAAAGCGTCGGGACTTACAACGTAAATTTACCGAAATAATTGCTGATTTGGCTACCTAAGTAAATTTATCATCTTGATCCGTTCAATTATTGCATTCAGTCGGAGATACACATCTCAGACACCAAACAAGTTTGCGAGTTGCCGCAAACCAATTGTTAACGAACCAGTCTCGCAGATTATTAATGCCGCAGCTATTAAAATAAGAAAATAAATGACCACTGAGTGACCATCATTTGCCGACTTATGATAGACTCAGCTACGCTTAGCAAATAAGACGTAAAGCTTAAAAGGAATCATCCTAGAAAATATGCAACTCTAATCTTGGTACAAAATATAGTCCTTCACAATTTCTAAAATTATTTATTAATTATAGACACTAAGCATTTATATTATCGTCAGTATACTTGACTGTTTTGTTTTAATGACAAATTACCGTGCTCTGTGCTCTGTGCACAGGTATCGATATTTCATTTTCAAAAACAGTCGATTAAGTTTTTATTTGGATACATGAATCATATTCACAAAATACTTGAATCCACAACCAGGAAGGTTGGATCACTGTGCCGTGCCAGGATGTTTTTTTCCGCCTGAATCCATCTTGCACATACACAAATCAACCATCCCTCCGTGCATGGAATACTGCTGTCATATATGGTCAGGTGCCCCCGCTGTTCATCTCAGTGTTCTCAACAGGCTCCAAAGGAGAATCAATAATGTGAGGGGTACCGACTTGGCGGCTCAACTCCAGCCACTTTCTCACCGACGGGATGTGGCTTCCCTCTGTCTGTGCTATCAATATTTTCATGGCTTCTATTCCGACGAACTTAAGTCACTGGTGCCCCTGCCACATGAGTTTACTCGTGCAACCAGGCAGGTAACCGGGTCTCACCCATTCACAGTTAGACCAACGAAATGCAAACGACAATTCTACTCCTGCAGCTTCTTTTCTCGCACTTCCTGCCTGTGAAACTCGCTTCCATATTCTTGCTTTCCTGACGGCTATAACCTTCAGGAATTTAAATACAATGCCAATGCCCATCTCTTAACCACTAGTTATTTTTACATCACCCTGCATATGTTCTCCTTTCTCTCTACCTTTGCAACTGTCATCACACCTGTATTGCCATCCGTCTCTTGCTCTTTTCTCTGACACCCCCTGTAACTAGTTTGTCTTTCTCTTTACTCACTTTCTATCTAATCTTTTTCTCTTATGTAGCCACCTGCGCATCAGTGGCGTGACCGCCTTGCTTGGGTTTAAACGATTAAAAAAATCGAAAAAGAAATTAATAGATAAAAAAGAACATTTTTTCCGAGCGATCTAAAATCCAACCGTCAAATCATTTGAAAATAATTTTATCAAAAGGTACAATCTTCCTCTCCGGTATCTTTTCTGTTTTGGTTAGTCAGTCTATTTTTAGACGCTATAGATTTATACTATGAGCTCTAAAGCACGCGCAATTTGTAAATGATAAACTACAAAGTATGTAAATATTGTGTGATATCTCAGGAAATTCTTGGGCGCCTTTTGGTTTCTGGTCACCGTCTAAAACCCCAGACCAATATATCTTTGTACATTCCGGAGCATTCACTTACGAGCAAATACCCTTGGGAAAGGTATTAATCCGTCTCTTGCCTTCAGTTATGGGTTAAATAACAGGACAGATCGGATTCTATAGCGTTGGTTGGTAACCAGTCTATGGCAGAAATTAATGGCAACCTACTGCGGGATAATCTTCTACCCAGTTAGTCATGTATCTTTCGAAACAAGATTGCCCAAGCGTGTATCACGTATGGCACTTAACTGACTGATTGAATGTAATAGTTGAAAACATGATTAATGCTTATACTGGGCACAATATGGGGTATCAGTTTTATATTGTTATGAAGTAATAAACTGATCCCCACTTATTACTACTAAATAATATACTAATTCTCTTCCCCTTCTAGCTATGAGTTAAATAACAGGGCAGATTGGGTTCTATAGCCTTAGCAATCTACCGCAGAATTTAATGGCAACCAACAGCGGGATAATCTTCTACCCAGTCAGTCAAATCTCTTTCGAGACATGATTGCCCAGGCGTGTATCACGTATGGCACTTAACTGACTGACTGATCTTTTTCACACAGATCCTGACATTCGATTTTTATATAATTCAGTCCAGTTCTAATTTAGGCTATCCAGCAGTTTTCACGAAAAGTACATAGAACAATGCGACGCTGATTTTCATGAAACTCAATATCTCATAATATTTGCAAATAAACGATCAAAAACTTTTTTTCAAAGAGATTCAAATCCTATTCGGAGAAAATGAATTTAAAATCAGTACCCACTACAATGTATTCTATTTTGTGAATCCATGAATGGCTTTTCTGCGGATCCATAAAGACATCCAAGTCTTTTATCTGCAAATTCATTTCTGCTTTTGTTGTTTATTCGTCCATCTTTGTGCTAAGCTCATTTTGAAAACAAACGCGCAATAGCCGTTCTCATTGCAGAAATTGCAACCCGCCATTTTTTCCTTTTGTTCCACTTCATTTCTTTGAATTAATTTTGGTGTTTGTATCTTTACTGACAGTATTTTAATTTTTTTTTTGATTTTGAAAAATAACTCTTTGTCTTGTCATATTTCTGTTAGGAAGATTTAAGTACAGCGAATGAGTTCGGTCTTTTCATGAATATTCGGTCTATTGAAATCAATGTTTTGATTTTGTTGTTTCTGGAAGGTTTACGCTCTCCACCCCGCTCTTCTGGTGGACACACAGGTCGTGTACAGAAAGAAAGAGCTTTCATTTGTCATTTGCCATCAGAGAATGTAACGATTGGACACCTGCGGAAGGAAATAGAATGGATCGACCGAACATTCTCGCAACTATAAAAAAATGACATCAGCAGTCGAAAAAGTCTACGAATAAAAATGACTCAGCAAAAATTGGAAAACTTCGATAGTGTTTTTGTTTTATGAAAAACGTAGCAGATATCAGGCTGAAATGCAAGGAAATTTAATACAAATATTGTTACCGGATGTACATAGAAGTTTAGAAGTGTTTTAGAAAGACTTTTATAGCGCGATTGTCTTCAGTCTTTCCGTGATCTCGGCCAATTAATTTGCCCTGCTTTGCATACGTGACACACTTTTTGTAGATCGATTGGAAACAGAAGTTGATACTATGTAGTTATTTAATAACTATAGCCTGACACAAGGCCAAACCAGTAGACTATCATTTGAAACTTATACATGCACAATATCACAATGCAAAAAATAAAATGACATTTCATCTCTATGAATGAGATTTACAAAACTTTACTTCGTTCGGTTCAGAAACACAAGAATAGTGCATTTAGTGTGGATAGTATCCAATGCAAACTTCTACACAAAGACATATCTATTCACAGACAGATAGCTAACTAGCTAGCAAAAACACCATAACCTACACTGAGCAGAAATACATGTAACTTGAATATATATATAATAGAATAAATAAGGAACAAGGTAGAAAACGAGTTTCAGTCTAACATTTTTCCCAAGTTGGAGATACAAAATTCAAGATTCTTCAGGGATTGAGTCAAAGATGAAATACATTTCAGAGATTGAATCAAAATCTATTATATATATATAAAAGAAAATGTTTTGTTCAAAGTGTAGATTTGTTATTATTATTATTAGTAGTAGTATTACTTGCTTTTGTATGATATATTAAGTTTCCATAATGGTATTTGTGTCGCTACACGTGTATCGAGTCCAAAGCTGACTCTCTTCAGACGAATAAACTTGTAACTTTACATATCGAGATCCGTTTGTCTTTCTGATGATCGAAAATACTGTGTATATATAGATAAGTGGTCGGTGAGCAGGCCAGAAAGTTCATATGCGTGCGTGTTTGTTGTTGTTTTTTTGCACACTCGATCGTTAAATCTATTTCGTTTTGGGAATCATTCACCTTTCGTTGGCCAGAAAAAAAACAACTTTACACTGACTTGCGTGATTTCGTCCTAATGCTTCAAAATTTTTGTTTTCAACGATTTTGATTCAGACCCATGGCTCATCTAGATTTTTTGGTTGTTTTTGGCAAACTATCATAATTATTATTTTTTTTTTTTGTAATTGTTCGCGAAATTTTTTTTTATCGCGTTTGAATTTAGTGCGTCTGTGTGTGTGGGTCTTGGGTTTTTCGTGTTGTTCAATTGAGGGAAGGTTTGAATATTTTTATAAATATTTCTTCCTGCATGAATTATTCGATGGTGAATAAATACTTACGTGATATATGTCCCCCTACGTAGTTGGACAATCTACTTAAAAATAAAAAAGAACCTGAAGCGACAGAAATATGGTTCTGCAGATGGATGATGAGGATAACGTAGACCGATTATGTGGGCAGCAATAAAGTTTTAGAGAAAATGAAAACAAAGTTAAAATTTGTATTTAACATCAGGCAGAAACAGGTACATTTCTTTTAAAGTAAAACAAAGCATAACTTACTTAGTGAGTGAGCTTCATTAAATGCACGGCGGAATAATGTTTAGGAGAAATAACAAAGAGACAAGAGCAACAAAGAGTAGAAAATTGCGCAGAGCCATGATCGCCTACATTATGAGGTGACACGGCACAGAAAGTAGAATACATAGATGAAACCTCTAAGAATTCTTAAATAAGAAGCAGTTTAAACATATTATTATTGTTCATATGCAGAACTAAAAATAAAATACTTTGACAATTTATTTAATTTACCTCAAAGTAAAAATGAGTCGAAACGCGTACAGATAGATTTAATATATCATTATGAAGTTGTGGTGCAGTGGATATCGGCTCGGAACTATAAATCGCGGAGCTGATTTCGAATTCCAGTCGAATTCGTTGCATTCGCTTATGCGCAAATACCCTTGGTAAATGTATTAATCCGTCTCATCACCCTTCAACTATGGGTTAAATAGCAAGACAGATTGGGTTCTTTAGCCTTTGTTTGCAACCAGTCTATCGTAAAAAGTCATAGAAACCTATTGCGGAAAAATATTCTTCGCACTCAATCATGTCTCTTTTGAGACATGATCATCCAGGCGTGTATGGCGTATGACACTTAACTGACAGACTGATTTTTTTTATTAGTTTTCAAATTTTTAAACGTTACTACAACCTTCGACATGCCGGCGAGTCGGGTTTGCAAACACTGGCTAAACATTGCGAATATTTAGATAATTTTAATATAATTTAATTGGAAATGTATAAAGCGAAACGCAGAAAAAGTTATAAAATATACGAATAGAAATTATTCTCCATAATTATCTGGCCCTTACTGAAAATAAAAGAAGAAAAATGCGGAAGAAAAGAACAATTAAATAGAAAGACAGCGGCGTTAGAAAGTATTTTAATCACATCCGACTATCCCACAATTCCTCACTGAAAAAATTTAAACATTAAAAAAAGTTTTGAAGAAATCTTTTTATTACAATGGGATTTTAATTTAGGCATCTCGTCGGGCGTTATGCAAAGATTTTTCAACTGGTCTCCGTACCGTTAGTAATGAGTTTAGTCCACACTGGATGGAAAATATTTATGACCTTATGTCAAAGCTAAGTTTGGGAAATAAGGACAATTGATTTTAAATAAATTATATTCTACTAGGATGGATGTTTTTTTTACTTGATGAAATTGAAGTTTTTTTAAAGGGCTTAACAAGCATTGATTTGAAATTAGCTCTGTTTCTGTTTCGTTGGATGGTTTTGCAGAAACCAAAAAAGGTTTAAAGCATGCCATTAGTAATAGACTTACCGGTTTTAAGTCGAAAGCCCCATTACCAAAACTCATTTATCGCATCCCGGTTTTACCCTGACAGATTTCTTAAAATATTAAGAAAGCGGCAAGGTACTCACCTGAAAGTAGACAAAAAGAAACAATCGGAAGATTAATTAAAATCGAAATCATACAAAGTGAAATTTGTAAGAGAAATTAAAAAGTACATAATAATTACAGATTCGTAAAAATTTATTATTTTCTCTGTTAATTTTATAACCCACATTACAGTATATTATATTCTTCATCAATACCCAATATTTCAAAATATTCATATCAAATATGCGCCAATTAATTAGGAAAAAACTATACAATGTCTTTCAGAGGATTCACCTGCACACGTTCGTATAGAACAAAACTGGTCAATTCTACAATGAACATCAAAAACATGTTTAGTAATATATGGCAAACAGGATATTATTGCCTTGTGACAACTGCGCATGTCTGATTTACACACACACACACATATTTTATATATATATATATATATATATATATATATATATATATGTAAAGTGGACATTGACGTCAAAACCCAGAGATGACATTCTGTTTCATGCTGAAAGCAATTGCGTTGTGGTTTTGCTCGAATATTTACACATAAAGGTCAGTAATGCAAGTTGGCAATTTGGCTAGTCTATTTTGTTATTGTAACGGCTATTTGGGAGCCGAGTAACGGTTTTGACTTATTCTGGAGGCGATTGAGTGGGGATAATTTTAGATCCGGATGCTGTTTTTGTGTTATTTTAAAACGCGTGGTCGTATCCATAGTGTCTTTGCTCGAAACCGCCGGTCGCCTTTGGGTGTTGATTTTAATGTCCACTTTTATATTTACCTACACTCAATCCCTGATATTGAGCACCTTAAAATACATTAAAACTGTATTTTATCATATATATATATCTATATATATATATATATATATATATATATATTACAGATGCAAAAGAAGTGTGTTTAATCGAACATATTTTACTTCAATAAGCTTCTTCGGAGGTTTTTTTTAAAGACGAAAGATTTTTTTAACTTTTAAATCATTCGTTTTAAAAAGTGCAGAAGAAGCTTTTTAAAGAGAAACATGTTAGATTAAACACACTTTTTCTTACCTATTCTTTACTCATTTATATTCATCTTGTCGTTTTTCGACCTATATATATATATACATATATATATATATATATATAAAGTCTGCCTCCTACCGAGAGGTAAAATCGATGGCTGACGCCAATTTGGTCGAGTTTCAATCCTGGGTAAAAAGCAATCGGCTGTCTAACCGTACTGATGAGCCGTGATACAGCGAAACAGATCTGTCTGCGGATGACTATATATATCTGTGTGTGTGTGTGTGTGTGTGTGTGTGTGTGTGTGGCAATTAAGGCTTTGACTACTCATTTTGATATGCTGACTGCCACAGTTATAGGTCAGGAGAAGTTAATGAGTTTGTTGGAGGCCAAATTTAATGTTCGTAAAAATGATATCGGAGATTTCCGGAAACGAACCGGCGTCAGATGCGTTCATGTACATTTATAGTTCATATTTATCAAAAATTGATTAAAGAGAGAGGCAGCAACAATTGTGATTCTAGAAAACAAGACTTATTGATGCGATAAGTAAACTGAGAATTTCCTGCAAAAGACCAAAAGGACTAATGCATACATATAGATTTCAGTCAGGTCAGTGCGATACGTGAAACACGCTTGGGCGATCATGTCTAGAAAGAAACATGACTGACTTGGCAGAAGATTATCCCGCAGTAGGTTGCCATTGCTTTCTGGATTGGTTGCCTGCCAAGGCTATAGAACCCAATCTGTCCTGTTATTTGACTCATGGCTAGAGTGGGAAGAGATGCATTATATTATTAAGTAGCAATTCATGGGGGATCAGTTTATTACTTCATAACAATAAAAAATGATCTCCCACTTTATGCCCAGTAGAAGACTTAATCATGTTTCCAACAATTATATTCAGTTAGTTAAGTGCCATACGTGAAACACACTTGGGCGATCATGTCTAGAAAGAGACATGACTGACTGAGCAGAAGGTTATCCCGCAGTAGGTTGACATTGGTTTCTGTGGTAGACTGGTTGCCAGCTCTAGGAATGGTTGTCGGCTCTAGGAATGCTGAAGAAACACAACCTAAGATAAGATCTGTAACAGGGATTGGAAAGCTGTCCTTGCAGACGTAGGTGGTTGTGAACGAGGAACCGAACAGTACACCCTAGCCGTTTTTTTAATTTAGTGCCATGTAACTTAATGCTATTCAATTCTTGGAGAGGATATAATGGTTTAATATTCATCCTGTTTGTTCTTAAGAAGTTATAAAGGCTTCCGTCACTGACCATAATTTAGGTTTCTTGTCCAATAAGCCAAAGATCTAAACCCAGTTTTGTGACCATTCACTTTCGCTGCTGATTTTTCTTGCTTAGAGATTCCAAATTGTCATGTAGAAAGACAACCGAACTTTTCTACTTGAATTGTTGAATATGAACTCGTCCATCTGCTATTAGAACGTCTACTTAGAGGAGCGATCGTCGCAAAGTGGGTGGCAAGGATTAGAGTGGGTTTCCCTTTTGAATCTTATTTATCCACTGGGTTTGATTAAATAAATTTTAAATAAACTAAGGAATCTAAAGAATAATTCTCTTCTGTGCCCAAAATGCCAAATGCCAAATACAGGTGGAGAATAACAGAATCAAACAAGTACAAGAATTTAAGTACCTAGGAAGTGTTCTAACAGGAGATGGAAAGTGCGACACGGAGATCCGAAGGCGAATTGGCATGGCAAAGGACGCGTTCCAGAAGATGAGCAAAATACTAACACACAGGAAGATCTCAATAGAAACGAAGAAAAGAGTTCTAGACTGCTACGTGATGTCAGTTCTTCAATACGGCTGTGAATGCTGGACAATATCATCGAAAATGAGGACAAAACTGGAGGCGGCCGAAATGTGGTTCTACAGAAGGATGCTACGGATATCGTGGACTGAGCATACAAGCAACGACGAGGTGTTAGAAAGAATGGCAACAAAAAGGAAATTGATGCTGAGCATCAGGAAGAGACAACTGAAGTTCCTGGGACATGCAATGAGGAAGGAGAGCCTGGAGAACCTGATACTGACTGGTCAGATAGAAGGAAGGAGAGACAGAGGAAGGCAGCGGATAACATATTTGCAGGGTCTGATCAGGTGGATGACGGAACGGGGGTTGCTAGGAGCAACAGGAGCAAACATACTAAGAGCCACAAGGGATAGGGAGACGTGGAGAGCCATGATCGCCTACGTCCTGAAGGGACAGGGCACATAGAAGAAGAAGAAGAACTGCACTTTCATGAACTTACACAGATCCATGCAACAAAACACCCACTGAAAAATCTTACGCAAATAAGACTCAAACAGGCATATTAATGCAACACACACACACACACTGACACACATACACAGACAGACAGACACACACACACACACACACACACACATATATATATATATATGGCGCAACAACTTATTAATACAAGTGTTCATAATATTCTGAGGGCAGTATACGCAATAGTCACTAGCCTTGAACAGCTTACGTTGTGATAGTGGCCAGAGAGCTTGGGAAAATAGAAAAGCACCTCGATATTTTAATACTTCTCGATATCATGCTGATATAATTGTCTCCAACGTTATATGATATATAAGCAGCTGTTGTATATGTTGGCAGACCCTCTACTTACTCATAGAAAGAGCAAATTAGACAAACAGATGATACCTCGTCGTCGGCATAGATCAAGCCAGTGGTCCTACCAGCTGGTATATTTTATCCGGATCGCCGACAATATGAAAAATGTTATTCTTCTGAAATCATACTTATGTATAAAAACGTTTTTATTTATGTCTCTTTGAGGACATCCCATGAAATCTATAATTAGAAGTGATAGACTAACTTGTCAATGAAATCATTAAAGATAAATTCAAAAGAAGATTTTTTACGGAATTTTAAAAAATGCTTCTGAAATGAAGGATATACTTTTTTAAAATCTTTCTTTCAGCAATGATAACATCTGAGAAAAGATTTTTCTCAGCATTTTTAAGCAATGTAACACCTAGGAGCAAATGAAAATATCCCAGAACACTTAGCAAATTCTTTTTAAATATTATACATATAGTAAATTTGAAATAAAACCATAGAATAAAAAAAAACAAATATGAAGTATGAACTTTGCTTATGTCAATGTTTCTATTTAGCTATTTATGAAGCTTATTTAGTGCCAAATCTGCGCCTGGTGCTTTTATTGCTATTTCTACAATGTTTGAAAATATTAAAAAAAAAACTTTATGAAGAATAGGGAAAAGAATTATTTGAAAAAAATTAATACTTATTCATTTATTCAAATGATAAGGCTATACCGTTACTACACACACACACACACACACACACACACACACACACACACACATATATATATATATATATATGTCTGCGGATGACTATATATATATATATATATATATATATATATATGTATCCATCATTTTCAAAACCAACATCCAACATTGTCTGCTGACGAGATTCTATCTCGAAACATAGAAATTTACGCGTCGCAATGTACATTTAATTCATAATTATATATATATATATATATATATATATATATATTCCATGACAATATTTCGCAACACATCTAAGAAGATTACACGGGTGCTGAAAATCACTGATGTTAAATTTGCGTTTAGATTGGATGATTCATTGTCTCAATTTGATGAGAAGCACACAGATTTTGGTCTACAGTGTCTCTTAGAAAAAAAGTGCCTTTTTTCTCATTGATTTTTCAAATTCAAGATTACCGCTGAAGCAAGTATTTATGTTTATTTATAATGTTATATAATATGGCTGAAAAAATATTGAAAACATTTGTGTTATGACAGTTTTACATCTATTCGTAGTTTTACTTTGTGCTTATCTTGCTAATCTCGTCTAATCTCTTGATTAAGCAAAAAATACTTTGAATCGACCATTACAAAAGTATTTATATACGGGTTTAGGTAATGTCAAATGTTTTTGTTTGTTTTTATTGAACTTTGTCTCGACTAAGATTAATAAAAGTCAGGAATATAATGACCAAATTTATAAGGCACGAAAAATAGGCAGCATGCAAGAATACTGTATGAAATAGTTTAATTGGAAGACATTCTATCAAATAGTTTTTTGGGGGGGTGGGGGGGATTGAATTTTCTCTCGCTTTCTTTCTCTCTCTCTCTCTCTGTCTTATAAATTGAATTATATTTATATATCATGTTTATATTAAATTAATTTTTGTTTTATTAAATACTGTTGATGAATTTTTTTCTCAATTTTTACAATTCTTTTCCATTAATTTCATATTTTACTTGCCGCTAACGATTCTCATCAGTTCCCCACTTGTTTTCTTGGAGCTAAACTAATTCTGTCCGTAAATAATGCCTCATCTCGATGCTGAGTAAGTACTAGTTGCTAATTTTGACGTTAAAAGACAGTCGGCCGTGAATATTAGTGGCATAACACTTTGACCACGCGTTCGATTCTCAATCACTAGGTTGCGGTCCTGTGATGCGTGCAATATCGAATCTTTACGCGCAATATGATTGAATAAATAAAATTTGAATCTCACCTGACAACCTTATTCGACATTCTGTTGACTGTTAAAGTCATCGCTCGGTTCGGCTTTTCTACGTTTTCTATTATTCTGGCGCGATATGTAGAGCAAATCGTTAGCAAGTTAGTCACGTAACTGGATTAGAGTCGGACATTTCAAGAGTGAATACAAAATATAATTATTTCGGATGAGTTTTATTTTTCTCTTCTCTTGTTTATTACGAAAGTAACCAATAGGGTTTTATGATGGACGTGGGGCGAGGAAGAGAAACTTTTGTGGCCGACGTTTATTTAGAAAATCAATAACGCAAACACAAGTTTATACAGTTACAAGCTGAATAAGAGATCTGAAAGTATATTGTTTGGATTGGTTGAAAGAATTTATTAAGCTTAAGTTAGTTTGGCATAAGGTCATAAGTTCAAGAAGCTCTCATGTGAGACGCTAGTCAATTTGAAGATAACATGTAGTGTGTCAGTGAATGATTCTCACTTCAGACTGAGGGTTGACATGCCAATACGATGTGTGGGTTGTTGCAGTGGGGCACTATTCCAAAGTTGTGAATCTAGTTTTATGCCTATCATCTTTTAGACAGATGATCAAAATGTTTGTAGATGACTATGATCTCCACAGAGAAGTTCTTTTTCCAGTATCGCTAAACTAGTTGAATCCACGTCCAAACCCTGGAAAGGCTACGTTCATTTATTTATTTTTTTAATCGGTATCACACCCCAGACAAGGTAGTAAGCCACTTAAGGCACAAAGGTTTACAAAGTGTGGAAGAATTAGGAACAGAAATATTAATAAAGAGCGAGACGGGTAAATAGTAATCAGGAGGATAGCAATTAACACTGCATTTACATTTTTGAAGATTAAAGGTGGCTAAAAGGGCGGAGCTGGAAAGGAGTTTCACAATCAAGAAATGCGAGAAAAGATACGAAGAATAGAAGTTACGGCCACAATTAGCCAGCTAAGTGCCATACGTGATACACGCTTTGGGCGATCATGTCTCGAATGAGACATGACTGACTGGGCAGAAGATTATCCAGCAGTAGGTTGCCATTGCTTTCTGCGGTAGACTGGTTGCCAGCTAAGGCTATAGAACCCAATCTGTCCTGTTATTTAACCCATAACCGGAGAGAAGAGCTGGATTAATTAAGGGTATTTGTGCGTAAGTGAATGCCATAAATTTGGCTGGAATTCGAACGCGGCTCCCCGATTTGTCGTTTCGAGTCGATATCTACTGCACCACGACGCGCTTGAATTCACTGCGCTTAAATTTATTAAACTCTAGTTACCACAGAGGAGAGCTCGTTCGAATAATCACGATGAAAGTATTTATAGAAAAGGCAAAGTGAAGCAACCTTAAGGCGGTGCGTTAGTGACTGAAGCCGAGCCGCCAGATCAGGACCAATAATATTGCTGATTATTCTTTGAATTTTATCATGAATTTCAAGTAAATAGCAGAGACATCGGACAATATGTGGCAACAATATTCAAAGCATGGACGAATGGTAGACTTATAGACATGTGTGATAGATCATGCAGAGAAAAAATGTCTGTCATGATACACTGAACCAAACCTCTAAGCAGCTGACCTAGTAATGGATTTATATACGAACGTTTAAAGTTTTTATACAGGTTTCTGCAGTGTGTAGTTTGATAAAGACGGTGATCTCAAGGAAACAAATATATATCATCAATGCTGGCAAAGATTTAAGAGTTGGTTGCAGTTACACTTGAAGATCGGAAATAAAGCAAGGAACTTTTTTATGGTGGATTCAGAAAAAAAACATTAAATGGAATTAAACGAAAAGAGGTTTAGTTAGAATTACTCTTACTAGGCAGATAGGTGTGAAGGTCCAATGTACTTTAAGTCTAACAAAAGAAAAAAATGATTGACCAAAGCACAGAGATAAATCTCAGACAAATATTTAATTTACAAAACACACCAAATAAAATATTTACAAATATACAATTTTTGTCGCATTCAAAACAAGAAACATAGAGTTTACTACTGGCGAGTGTTACGAGGAGAGAAGGGGAAGGTAAGGTTAGAATCTTTACCCAGTTAAGTTGGCGAGGAAGTTAAGTGCTATACGTTTTGGAAATCCTCAAATGAGTATATAAAGAATAATTTTAGGTATGGTCAATGAAAGAGTCAAAAATATGTATTTATCCATATAGTTCCATGAGGTTCTCTTTCGGGCTTTAGTTGGTCGGCAACTTCTCATATATTGTTTCGGTTGGATATAAATACTTGAATCACAACTGGAGTTGATAACATCAGCAAACTCTGGTAATAACTACCTACTCACTGCCCCCAAAACCTATTTTTATAGGTGCTAACACCTAATTAGCATATTTCTAGAACCTTTCGAATTCTCTAGATTTTACTGGAACATTCTGGCATCTTCCAAACGTTCTATTTTTAATTTTCTTATTTTTACGACTGTTTCCTTAATTAAAACGTTTTTGTGACAACATGTAGGACTCAATAGAATCCTTTACTACATCTTTTTAGACATTATTATTATTATCTAAACTAATATAATAAATGGAACTTTGTTTGTGTGCGTCTGTCTGTGTGTGTCCGTTACCTATAGACTCCAAAACGGCTGAACCGATTTTCTTGAAAATTTACACAGTTGTACCATAAGCGTCTGCGAGTGTTCTTAGCTAAGTTTTGTATCGAGGTATCCCCGATAAATATCGAAAATCGATAATCGAAAATATCGGGTTATAGAAGGAGTGGTCCGATTTTAATCAAATTTGATACACTCATAGGCAAAGACATAAGAAACGATATTCAGAAGTTTCAAAGTTACAGTTCTTACAATAGTGTAGAAAATCGATAATATATATATATATAAGGCAAGATGTTTGTGTGTGTGTCTGTTTATTTGCCTGTATGTCTGTTTTTCTTTCAGCCCTTTTATTTTAGTTTTTGCTTCGGGTTTGGCTCTAAGTAGGTATAATTGTAGTTCTTAGTCTCAGCCATGATACCATTTACTCAGAGGACTTATTTAGCCTTCAAAATTCAGTTTACGACGAATAAAACTTATTTGATATCAAAATCAGAAAATCTAAATTTGACTTACATCCATTCATTTTTCTTTCAGTCTACGGTTTCGCTTTAACTGGAAACAACTGTTGCCTTTTAGTCTTTCGTGCCAACGTCCAAAGCGTGTGAGCTCCAGGACTATGGATTAGTTTTAAACCTTTCATTACACCCGAGCAATACCGAGCTATACTGCTAGTATATACTATTTATATGGGTGTGAAACAGATCGAACATGTTCTCACTTTGTGAACGGATAATAATATGATTAAAAATATTTCCAACCACATGCCATCACAAAAATGACGACTATTTTATCGGAAGTAATAGTAAATAACTCTCTCTGTCGTTATACTTTTGATCTACCTATAACAGACGTTTAGTTCATCAACTGAAACTCGAAACTTTAATAGTATTATTATTAATTTTGACTGGCATTTAGTTTCAACTTAGTCCTCATGCATTTTATAATTGTATTTCCCATTAGTATTTGTCTATATTTCTGAAATGAGGTAGTATTTACAGTATTTAACTTATTCGGACTATTGTCCTCATCTTTGTTGCTATTTGTATGACGTTTTGGCCGTGGTACTACACCGACCTTCTTCAGATGCTAGTAATTTCGAATCGAACCGTTTATTACAATCACTGGGGTATCTCATCCTCATTCCTTGCGTAAAGGCTTGATTGGAAGTCATGAATTATCTCCCTCTAACCCTGCAAGTTACTTGTTCGCCACTGCTGTAGTTTGGTATTGAACTCACAACTCTTTGGGTCAAGTGATAGGAATTAACCAAATTTTATATCCTCTAGGCCATGTGTCCTTAAGGGCAATTGAATTTTTGGGACTTAGAAGCCTAATGTTCAGTAACAATTTTTTTATCACAGTTCATATTGCGATTTTTGATGTTAATGGTTTTCTCTTGTATTTTTGAATTCCTAGCACCTGAAGAACGTAGCTTACAACGGCCGAAACGTCGTACAAATGGCAACAAAGATGAGGGCAATATTTTGAATAATGTAAATACTGTAGTATTTCCCAGGTCGTTGATATACATCAGCGCATACGAAAATAAATAAGCTCATGTTGAGACACGAACTCATATCACTTTTACCTTAGGATAAGCTGGTTCAATTTACCAGATGTTCTTACTGGTTGAGATATGAATAAATGCCTTTTCGAAATAATTGATAGTAACTGTTAACAATGCTTCGTTTGAAATTAGATAAATAAATAAATTCTACGTATAATTACTACGGATATATATTTCTTGAATATTTATACGAGTCGTTATAGAACGATTCCACGTTGGTGTATAAAACGTCTCTTCTCCTCTGAAATAACGTTTCGTAATTAAAAAGCGACAGTAAAGTAATGAAATTAATATTCTTCTCTTCTCTTCACTGGAATTGACGTTGACAATAATCTAGTTAATCTGACAAGACGAGACACATTTATATTCGAATCATTTTCTCTTAATGAACATAAGAATGTGATTAAAGCAGAAATGTTTATCGGAGTAAAACATATTATTGAAAAGAAAATCTGGGAGAATTAGCTTGGAAAGACGAACACTATAAATTAAGCTATGTATTTACAAAATTTACCGTCAAATATGCATGACTAATATGTGATTAAGATTTTATATATTAGGTTTTTACAAAAATAATGGCTGATCGAAGTGTTGTATTTTGAAGAGCAATCTTAACATATCATTCATATAAAATGATGTTTCTGAAATCTGTCATTATTTTTGTAACAACATTATAATATATTCTGGTTTACCCATTCCATTCTGAGGATAAAATTGCCCTTTTTCAAAGCAACACTAACTTAATGTATTAGCAAACATTGTAACTGTTTTCTTCTCGAATCTTTCATGAAATGTAACCTGCAAACGATTTAATGATAAAAACAGATTTAAAAATAAATCAGCTCATTATAATTCATAACTGATTTCTTATAAGAAACCTTGATGTTTTAAGCGATAGTGGAGTGTTTGTGAACATTTAGTTTTTCTTTTTCTTTCTTCAACATGTCACCAATCATTCCTGCCAAATACTGTCGAGAATACCATGGTTTATTAGGCAAGTCCAGGAGGATATTTTCATCACCACTCCTAAAATAAAATTTTGGGCCGGACTGAAATCAGGTGAATTTTCTGGCTATCTTCGAAATGCATTTTTTCAGAAAAAAATATTAAACGGTTCTCAATATGCAATACATTCCTTTAGTTATAAGTCCGGCGTCTACCTCAGCAAAAAGAAATACGTATTTTGCTGCTGGTTCATAATTTGTGTCAAAAACGTCTGCAAAACGCAAGAAATCAACTTGCGCGATTGTCAATCTAGTTGTATCAAGTGTAATAAGTCAACTCTAGGTACTCGAAAATTATCTTCAGTGAGACAGAACGTGTTGAGTTTAAGCAAAAAAGGCGGACACAGTTTGCACTGCAGGACTGACGTGGATTCTCTTTGCATAGATCACGTTATTCATTATCGCTTTGAACAGCAAATGAATTTCTTTTTGAATATTACAATAAGATATCCAGTAGTAGCAAGTGCCTGTAATCTTGGAGATATTTATTCTCTTTTGACAATGTCTCTCAGACAAACCTATTCTAACTTCAGTCAGTAATGATCAGTTTGTCGCTTATAATAAAGGCCAAGTGGTTCAGAAACATTTCTTTATCTACGAGTAAATCAGAGGAAGTCTGAGTAGACTGATAGACCTCGAATAAATTATCTATTTTGGTCGAGGAATGGTTTAGTGTATGGTTTGAGAAGCGGAGTAGATGAGAGATTGAGCTGCTTGAGTGAGTTGGGGAAAAGTGGCAGGGTCGCTCAAAGATAAAAGGAAGTATACTAAATCTTAAATTGTTTTATCAGGACATTCTGGAAAGAGAAATAATTTGATAAAAAATAGTAAGACAGTATCATAAGGTGTCACAAAAGTGATTCCGAAAGACATACGTTCCCCTAATTGATATTCGGCTAATCAGTGAGAAACTAAGAACGTAATTATTACGTACGCCAATCTGCTAGCATACTAGTCGAAGAGGAAGCCAACAGTGGTTAGGGACGCCAATCTAAAAAATTGTCATCGCAACTCGGTGTTATCGCTTCAAAAGCGTCATTGATTGATTAATTTGTTTCTATTTATTTCTGAGATGAGTAATTTTCAATAATCTTGGGATTATTTCGAACTTTTGTTCTCATCTTGGTTGATATAGACACAACTTTTTGACCAAGTACCTTCTCTCCATAGATTGGACACCTGATGACCAGAAGGTACTTGATAATCCACATCAGCGAGTAACGAGATAATCCACATCAGCAAATCTATGGACACCTGATAATGACCAGAGGGTACCTGGTCGAAACGTTGTGTCTATATCAATCAAGATCAGAAGAAAAGTTCAAAATAATTCAAAGATTATTGATTAATTTGTTGTTTTTTATGATTTATCAACCTTTACCAAATTATTAGAATAAAAAATATGTTAGTTTGCGAGAATATTTTGAAGATAATAATGATTTACGTTGTGCATTGTGGTGCAGTAGATATCGACTCGGAACGACAAATCGGGGTGCTGAGTTCGAATTCCACTTGAATTACTTGCATTCACTTACGCACAAATACACTTGGGAAAGGTATTAATCCGTCTCTTCCCTCCAGTTATGGGTTAAACAATAGGATAGACTGGGTTCTATATCCTTGGCTGGCAACCAGTCTACATCAGAAAGCAATGGCAACCTACTGCGGGATAATCTTCTGCACAGTCAGTCATGTCTCTTTCGAGACATGATTGCCCAAAGCGTTTATCACGTATGGCACTGAACTGATTAACTGATTTACCGATAAAATCCTTCATAATAAACACATAGCTGGGGGCAAAGTGGCGGGTTAGTACCTTTTCAAAGGGCATTTGATGTAAGTGAATATAACGAACATGGCACATGGCTATCCGATTTCCAAGCCATTAATCATTTCACCGCCTGCATTTTCAAGCTTACAATACCAAATATTATCAAGTGGTCACCTATTTAGGAACTGGCCAAGTTGCTAATCGTAAGAGAACATGTTTTAACGTGATATATTAAGTACATAAATAAATAAAAGATTACTAATAAAACATTATTATCAATGCTTTTTTCTCAATTTTTAACATTAAAAATTAAAATCATCACAAAAATTTATTCAGTTACTAAATGGCCTCTAAAAGATCTATATTTTTTTTAGATACCGAATATAGTAATGAGATGTCCGATATGTCTGAAAAAGAAAAAAGGTTTTCGGTTTTATCGATTTTTAGTTGTCTATTTTATAAATGTTAAACAAAAGTAGAATGGCGGACATGCGGTCTCACAATCGGCTGTTATGCTGTTGGACTGGGTGAAGCAAGAAAATTATTCCTGTTTCGTAGTTGAAAAATTTTCTAATTTTGTCAGTGCTATTTAAAAAAAAAGACGTCTCATCATGATGTCAGACCAAGTGTATGTCCACCGAGACGTTATCCGAAAATTTGACAGATGAGAAATTATAGGGTCCTTAGATATTTTAACGAGAGTAATTACTGAAAAAAGCAAATAAATTATTTTAAGTGAGGTGGTCCACAAGCTAGTTATCTAGTTATGGTGGCCAGAAACACGTTCGTGTGCTTATAGTTTGACCAATCTTTCTCACCCTCCAACTACACTTTCTCGCTTTAAAACATGTCTTAAAATATAGTATATTTGGTTATCGTAGAATATAATAAAAAGAAATTCTTGATATTTTCAGATAACATGTTTCCATTTTATTTTTGTCATATAAAAATTATGAGAAATGTCGACCACGCTTTTATCGACATGTTTTTCTCGACCTCACAGTAGTTACCCTCCAAACGAATACCCAACCAAAGGTTTTTTTTTTAAGTTATCTCGAGCATGTGAGCAATGATGTGGTCTTGGAAATTATGGAAACAAAAAGGAAATTAATAGTGAGCATCAGGAAGAGACAGCTAAAATTCCTGGGACACACAATGAGGAAAGAGGGCTTGGAGAATCTGATACTTACAGACCAGATAGAGGAAAAAAGAGACAGGGGAAAGCAACGGACAACATATTTGAAGGACCTAATCAGGTGGATGACGGAACGAGGATTAAATGGTGTAACAGAAGAAAGCGTGCTCAGAGCCACCAGGGATAAGGGAGACGTGGAAAGCCATGATCGCCTACGTCGTGAAGGGACAGGGCACATAGAAGAAGAGGAATACTCTGCTCAATTTTCAACACATCACCAAACTGACGTCAAAAAAGTGCCTAGGATCGATAAACAAAACACAATGGTGAGAAAAACAAAAACAAAATAGAATGTGTGCGCACGTAGGCGTAAGGGTGAGTCAGTGAGTAAGGTAGAGAAAGAGAGAGTGAGAGAGAGGAGGTGTATAGAGAGAGATTTGTAATTCGATTATAATGAGGGAAAATCTATAAAAAATACAAAAACACCATTATCGCGGACGTTTACCCTAGAAAATATACGGTGGGTTTGCTCGCATTTGTGTGTGTGTTTGAAAGAAAAATCAGCTCTGATATCAAGAAACCAAAAGCCAAACGTGCTTTTCTAGACAGGAATTTATACATACATGCATACTTACGTATATATATATATTATGTTGGACATTATTTTTACCGATACTCGTATTTAAGTAGATATTCTGTTTTTAATTAAACAGTATTTTATATTTATATCTACCGGCCTGATTATTTCACGATGAATTTTTTTATGACGAAAATGTGTGCTACCCAGCAGGATTCGAACCTGCGACTCCTATTTACATAGGGGAAGCTACCATTTGATCTCGTACTGTCTTAACCACTCGACCATGAATAGCCTCTTGATCAGACGAGGTTTTTATCATGCTTATATGACACAATTTTCGATCTATCGTAAACAAACCATATCTGCTCTGTAATGTATCGTAATGTCAAACAAATGTAAACATGTTACGGAAATTAACGAAATTTAACGAAACTTGGTTATAAGCAACCGACAATTTGTAATGAATTATTTTTTACATTATTTTTACCTAAACCAGGATTGAAACCCGACCGAATTGAGGACAAGCAAATCTGACTCATCAAATTGTTCTATCCTTTTTACCTCCTTATTCTTCCCTCTCCTGTTCTGCCATCCATTTACACAAGATAGGCTATTTGCAATTCCTCTTTAGCCTCTTGTTTTCAATATGGCTTGTGAGTGTCAAATTCTCCAAACTCACCTCCCTCATTATGTGTCCTAGATATTTTAAAAGAGGTGAAATACAAAAACAATGAACATAGAAAGAAAAAATAACCCTAAAATATTTATTGATTTGTTCCTTTTCCGGCTTATCGATCCCTTGTGGATTATTTAAAGCTGAAAGATATTTCTGATTGTAGGAATAACTATTTTTAGGGGAAAGAATATTGCGTTAACAATATTTAAGAATAACAATAATTTTTCCAGATACAAGTCCTACAATTTAACCCAAGTTTTGGGGGTAGGAGATAAACTCATACCACTGCAAAGAGTTTTTGCGAGTAAGTAAATAACGATCTCGACTGGAATTCGAACTCGGTTCTGCAATTTCTTATTCTGATCTGTTATCCAATTCGATAACATTACATCTATCCAATTAATAAAAAAATAGGTGTAACAAAGAAAAGATAAAAAAATGATGCAAGAAGACGAAAGAAAATGAAAGCCGGAACGGAAATTAGAAGAAATAATAATGTAGAAAGGAAGAATGAATGAATGTGTTGGGGATCACCCCTTCTTGGATACAAAAATGGACTCATCTAATGTGTACATGTAATCCTGCCTATACAGAGAGCAGGAGGTGAGTTGAGTTGAGTAGTTGTACCGCCGCTAGTTGGTCAGCAAAAATATAGACTCATTCACTACAAGATTGTATATATTGATTCCTACTAACAGTATTGCTAGTATTCCTGAATTGACTAACCATGTTCCAGTCTGTATATTTTTGTTCAATATAACTTGAATTTTTTATCTCCATATCTGCTTTTGTTATTTATTATTTTGTGTGGTTTCTCAACAAGAATCCACAACAGAATGAATGAATGAATGAATGAATGAATGAAAATAAGAATGAAAACGGAACAAAAGTAAACTTTGATAAAACTTGCCGATATAAAAAGGAAAAAAGAACAAGAGAAACCATCATCATTATCATCAAAAGAGATGCGTTGTTAATTTACAAACAAATATCAAAAAAGTCCTTGTAATGAAACATTTCGTTTTTTGATAAATAACAGAAAACAAATATGACATAATGGCTTTTTTTTGCTGAAAATCTTTCCTGAAGAACTGGGTCGAAAAATAAATGAAATCAATCATAAAAGACAGAATAATAACAAAAGAAAAGGTGAAAAAATTATCGGGGTGATTAAAAGAAACAATTGCTCTTTGAGATTGCCAAAATTATGAATCATATTCTTCGCTATTTATAAGAAATTGTCTGTGGTTTGATGTCTTTACAGACACTTTATAGTGAATCGGATAATGTTTGGATTGAGGCCACATAAAAGTATTGATCTTTGACAATGATTCAATACTTTTCCTTGAGTGTCCATCATTACATGCTTCTATGAGTTTTTGGACGTATTCAGTATATATTTGGCACGAGTTCCCATGACTTCTTTCATCTTAAAATTGACAGCCACACTTTGGACCAAAGTCCCGTAAAAGATCTCAATAAAACGTAACAACTTCTTTCTAATGTTAGCAAGGGACATTTATTTTTGATTGTGCAAGACAATAAAAAAGAGAAACAAAAGCCTCCGCTACTGCAGAATCATTTTAGACATTTCTTCTCCATAATCATCTTTTTGGTAAAACAGAAAAGATGTATAGACGTCTTACAATGAAGTAATGGTTTCTAACATCTTCAACAGATTATTACAACTGTAGTTTCGGTCATTTTGAAGTCATTCAATACATTAGCCTTGTACAAGAATAGGCTTAGTTTAGCGAATTAAATTAGTATCATGGTTCATAAAATTCAGGATTCGAGCCAAGATGAAAAGCGTTGATTTCTTATGCTGATATTGTAGACGGTTATGATCTCTCCCCTTGGGAGTTCGACGCTGTACAATCTTCCTTCTTCTATTTCCATGTCTGGCACTATGTTGTAAACAGTAAGAAAAAACGAATTGATAAAAAGTGCGTGATGGCAGTAACTGATTTGTATAACTATTTTTTCCAAAATGAAATAACAGAACATTACGATTCTACTAATATGAAAGCCATGATTTAAAAATCACATGTCTTAAAAAACTTTAAATACAGCAAAAACACTGCTTTATTTATATAATTTTGGAAATTACAAAAACAATAACAAGAGCCCAATTATTACCTGGAATATTGTCATAAACCCAAACTTCACAACGGAAAAAGAGATAAATGTAATCTATGCCTTTTAGAAAAACTTATCATCTTAAAGTACTCTTGCATTGTCTTTTTTTTTTTATCTCCGTGTGGTCCGGTAAATTCTGTATCGTTCATCATTAAAATACCCTGATGACAAAAGTACTCAATTGTAAGACAAGAGCTTAGTAATTATTTAGTTTTTGGTCATAATTAAATTAGACCAGTACACAGATGTATTAAAAAGTGTTCAATACAATTATAATGTAGAGCGTTTGAATATTCTTTATTTGTAAACGAGTTATTATGCAACCCAAACAAAAATCAATTGCAAAACAAAAGAACAGACATTATGACAAAGTGTAACCATACAAACAAATATTAAGATCATACAATCATAGATGTAAATGTTCTAACTTCTACTTCTGAAATTGCGCCCTCTTAAAGACTCTCAGTTACGTAAGCGTTTTAAAAAAGACGATAAAATTAGTTATTGTAAATCGACTGAAAACACCGGAAAGTAGAAATCTGGGTTTCGAAATAACTCGTTTATAAATAAAAAAATATTCAAAAGTTCTATAATATAATTCTATTGAGCACTTTTTAGTATAACTGTGTACTGGTCTTTAATTATACCCCAAAATTAAATAATTAAATAATGAATATATATATATATATATATATATATATATATATATATATATATGTGTGTGTGTGTATGTGTGTGTGTGTGTGTGTGTGTGTGTGTGTGTGTGTGTTTCTTAGAAAAACACAGCAATGTAGGTAATATCAGACAGATTTTAGTCAACAATACAATAATCCTCACTCATACACACAGTAAAAAGAACCTTTAGATATTGGAGGCCATCTACATTAAATCCAAACAACCCACATTTAATAAAATCACGTTTAAATCTGGTCATAGCACACTACATTGCATTTAAATACATGGTTCTGTTATCGTTTCGAGCTCTCACGCGGTGTGACGTCATAGAACCTCATTACAATTTACGAACTGTGTTTGCTATTTTTGGTGACTGTTATCGTTGCCTAGGTAAGTTTCATGTCAACACAAGATAAAATCGTCGCTAGTGGTGGATGTTTTTATGTTAACGTCCCTATAACCTCTCTGAAGATGGCTCATGTGAGCCGAAAGCTTAGAACCAACTTAATAAAAAATTAGACAAATGTTGGAGAAGTTTTGTCTTTATTTTCAACTGAAATTAAAGCCAAAATGCGATGTTTAGAACAGCCCATGATTAAACATAATAGACATTCATTATCTGTCATATTTTTAGTATGTTTAGAAATATATATATATATATATATATATATATATATATATATATATGTATATATGTGTGTGTGTGTGTGTGTGTGTGTGTGTGTGTGTGTGTGTGTGTGCGTGACTGTAAGTGTATTATCTATCCCCTTTTTTCCTTCTTTTCCTTTTTTATCTTTTAATAAGTTTATGTCTGCGTGTTATTTTGTGTTTGACTATTCCTATTTTTCTTATTTTGTCTGTATCTATTCTCTCTTATTAATTGTTTTGTATATATGTGTGATTTAATGTACGTATTGTTTCTTCTGCATGTCTGTATTGTCTATATGTGTGATTTGATGTATTTTTTCTTAATTTAGTTCGGATTTAAATTATTCAATGTTCACATCCTCTGTTAAAAACCGTCTTTAGAATATTCTGAAAGAAATTAAGCTTTTTTCAACGGTCTGATTGATGTAGTTATGATTATTTTACGCTGTCAAAATAAATTCTGGATTTGTAATCGTTTAATTATGTGTTGATGCGCGTTGTGGTGCAGTGGATATCGGTTCAGAACGAGAAATCGGGGAGCGGAGTTCGAATTCCAGTTGAATTCACTTACGCGCAAATACCCTTCCAGTTATGGGTTAAATAACAGGACAGATTGGGTTCTATAGCCTTGGTTGGCGACCAGTCTACCACAGAATGTAATTAAAACCTACTGCGGGATATTCTTCTGCCCAGTCAGTCATGTCTCTTTCGAGACATGATCGCCTAAGCGTGCTTCAAGTATGGCACTTAAATGACTAATTGAATTATGTGTTGAGTTTTCTCTCAATATTTTATATTGCTCTGGATAATATCCATCGAGCCCTCTATTTTTGTCAATTTCATATTTTATATTAATTAGATAAAATCTTTTGGATTATCCTCTCCGATTTTACGGGTTTGACACGCACACACACACACACACACACACACACACTCTCTCTCTCTCTCTCTCTCTCTCTCTCATATATATAGCAATCGGAGTCTAACCGTACTGATGAGCTGTGATACAGCGAAACAGATCTGTCTGCGGATGACTATATATTTATTTATCAAAATTACATAATAATATCTGAAATACTAAAGCGAATATTTATTTAATAAATCAACACTGGCTTCAATCACGTCCTCTAGATTACTTCCTAATCTCCTGCAACTCTTCTGAGTTTCATTGTTGGTGCTACAAGGAATTTTGTTGGTCCCTCGCTCAACTACGACGTACACATAATAACGAAGGGGTTGCAATCTCGTGAATTACGTGGTCAGATGTAAGGGTTGATGTGCTGTCATAAATTGTCTAACAGCCGTGACTGTTTTTTCCTGCTTGTGTGACATGGTACAGAGTTCCGTTGCCAGACATAGATTCTCCTAGAAGCCATCTTCTTGACATATGAGTTCACCTCATCCACAAGGCACTTGTTAGAGGCCTCCGTGTTTAGTCTGGGGCCTACACCTACAAATTGGGGAGTTTCTTTGTTATCTGAACGATCAGAGAAAGTTTTGCGAGCTGCTGTACCTTCGTAATCACCATTAAACTCATCAAACTCTTTCCTAATACTCTGCACTGGCATCAAAACACCCACCAATGCTAATATAGGAGATACCATCTCGAATTTCAAGCAGCACTGCATACCATTTTACAATTTCTGTCGGAGTGAATTGCGTCACTGTCTTCCTTCTCAGCACAGATGATGACTAATTGACCTTATTTTGCTTAACAGTCAGTAAAGGTTCGTTTTAGGTGCCGATGGCTTTTCGCTCTTAAGATTTATCCAAAATAGCATAATTTCTGTGCAAATGTTTATGCTGAACTCAAATCGACAATTAGTTATTGAAGAAACTTACCTTTTTTGCTTTAAAAGTCCATAAAAAACGAACTATATTTCGCACTTTTTCTCTCCTGTAACTCTTACGAAGTCATGTAATTAACTGCAGAATGACGTTCTACGTAGGCAGCAATTTTCTGTCGAATTTTGGTTGTTTTTCTTCCTTTACTGAAACTTCCGGCGATGTACTTCCTGTGATGAAAGTACAAGCGTAGAAATACAATAGCGCATTACTTTTTGACCGGAAGTATCAGTAAATGAAGAAAAATTGACCAAAAATCTGCGAAAATTAGTTGCAATTACACAGGACGTCATTCTGCAGTTAATTACATGATTTCGTGAGAGTTACAGGAGAGAAAAAGTGCAAGATATAGTTCGTTTTTATATGGACATTTAGATAAAAAAAAAAGGTAAGTTTCTTCAATAACTAACAGTTGATTTGAGTTCAGCAT
Source organism: Ascarosepion bandense (assembly GCA_037127315.1). Lineage (NCBI taxonomy): Eukaryota > Metazoa > Mollusca > Cephalopoda > Sepiida > Sepiidae > Ascarosepion > Ascarosepion bandense. Next base: position 2,190,659 of record JBBBDQ010001707.1, read on the forward strand.
ATACATTTGCACAGAGATAATGCTATTTTGGATAAATTTGAAGAGGAAAAGCGTCGGGACTTACAACGTAAATTTACCGAACAGTCAACAAAATGAAAAAAAAAAAACGAACAACGCTTATACGGTAAATGAAGAATGTAAAAAAGTGATAATTTATTCATCACATCCTATATATATATATATATAGGGTGCGTTTAATAAATTTTCGCCATTTTATACATATGTATATAAAATAAAATGTGTGTGTATATATATATATATATAAACATACTGTTGTGGAGTAGTTCTCGCACTGAAAATTATAATCTTGCTATGTCGGTTGCTAATCAACTTAACGCACCTAAAATGTTAGGAACTTGGTAATCTTCCACTGTAAGCTGACTCCTTAGTATTCGACTAACTGCCGACTAATATCAACTGCCTAGTAGTTCTACTGAACTCCAATAGGATTCTAAAGAACTCCTATGAACTTCACAAGAGCTTCTCAGAACTTCTCCCATTAACTGCCTGTTAACTTTTATTAATATAGGAGAGAGAGTCCATTATCTGAGGAATATGTGTATTTCACCATAACACATACATACTTTCCTACGTCGATGGCACGACTCGGAGATTCATGCATCATGCATTCATTAGGTTCACAGTACAAATTATATGTGTAATATGCACCTGATGATTGAATAACGCATGAAACTCCGAGTCGTGCTATCAAAGTAAGACAATATATATATTTATTAATATATATGTAATATCGCTATTCACACTACATTGATCACTGTTTCATTAACAACTGAATAATAATATTATACTTGTGTATACCTCCATATGTATATTCATTAATTCACGTATCTACACACACACACACACACACACACAGAGAGAGAGAGAGAGAGAGAGAGAGAGAGAGAGAGAGAGAGAGAGAGAATAGGTACGAACCTGGAGGAATGGAAGTATATTTAGTTGTTTTCCCGATTATTCTTCTTGTAGCCTAAACCTAACAGACTCTCTCTCACCATATCTATCTATCTATCTATCTATCTATCTATCTATCTATATATATATATATATATATATATATATATATATATATATATATATATATATATATAATGGAATAGGTAAGAATATGTCACCTGAAGGAAGTGGAAGTATATCTGGTTGTTTTCCACAATTCTTCTTCTTGAAGGTTTCTTCTTAAGTTTACCTAACAGACTCTGTCTCACTATACATATATATATATATATATATATATATATATATATATATAATGAAGGGGAGAAATATTTTTGTCCTTGCTCAGCCAAAACCTGTGCAGACAATTACACTGTAACATAATACTGACTGTAAGCTTATAAATATTACACATTGATAAACTATAATTATTTACGTAGCACACACTCACACATATACTTGGCTATATATATATATATATATATATATATATATATATATATATATATTCGTGATATATATATGTATATATATATATATATTCGTGTGTGTGTGTGTGTGTGTTCATATATGTATGCGTGTATGTATTTATTAAAGTCATACATAATTCTTTCCTGAAAAATTGCCAAAAGAAATCAAAAACGTGATAGGTTAAAATGAAAAATTTATGTAATATTCGATGTCAGACTGGAACGAAGGAAATGTTCGTCTGCTCGCGATAAATTTAGGCAAATATGAATTTGACGGATTATATTAATATTATAATTACTATTATCATTATTATTATTATTCACTTTTCTTTTTCATATTATTATTTCCATTTTTATTAATACATTTTTCATTAGTCATTATTATTCGGTTCCATTTAGTTCTTTTGTCGTTCCCCGTGAGGATCATGTGCCATCAAGTCATTTCTGAATGTCGAATATTTATCCAGCAATTCTGCTAACGCCAACACTATTGAGGTTCGGAAAAAATCTAATCTCAATTCTAATCTCCTTACTAGGATTTCAAGTACCCAAATAATTGATAGGAACGGACCTCTTACTGAGTACTGTGTCTCTCATTTATTTCTGAATCGATCGAATTATAAACTTGACCCCAGAGAGCAAATCTTACAGATTCTTTTATTTGCTTCCGTGTTTCTTTATTGTAAGTCTACGAAAGAAAAAAAAAACATATATACCACCCAGTCACGAAATATTGCAAAAGTATTTTGCTGCTGAAAAATGATTATTCTTTTTTATACCCTTTATTTTGAGTTGGTCTATATATCTCACGTTTGACTGTAATGTGCAGAATGAAATATCAGAAGAAAAGATATACTCAGAAGGGTGAATTTTTTTCTAAGCTACTTTAAATCTACATAACATCAGTGCGAAGTCAGACTGTTGTCATACTTTCTTATTAACATAAACTAAGGAACTGATCGTAAAATTAGACGTTAACAAACATAGAATTATTTTCGCTGAACATATTTTGATCAATTTATAGTCAGCCAATAAAATATTACCCGGTAACTATTGGACACGTTGGCGAGAAATTACTTTAAGTTTTCACGTCATTTAGGAGGACTCCTTTGCGTTCATAGGTACGGTTTTTTTTTAAATTTCAGAAAGTTTCTCCTATGTAATGTGAGGAACAGTTTATTCTATATCTTCCTGTTTCTGAATATCCAAATGGTTTTGGAAGTGGTTGTGACTATTGTTGTTTAGATAGGATAAGTTGTTTTGGGTATTGTATTGGTAGGTAGGGATATATATCTGTTTTGCTTAGTTTGTTATTGTAAATAATTTTGTTATTTTTTCCAGTAATCTTGCATTTTATTTGCCTTTCACTTCGCGTGGTATATGAAAGGAATAAGGATATTGGAATATTTAAATGTGTTTTCTATATATTTTTTTTCTTTGGATAATTATTCTAAGAACACAAAAGAGACCTCATACAGAACAATTTAACAAATACACTAGTCATATACAGAAATAAATTCAACAACAATTTGGGTCTAAAAATTGACACACATGTCAAAAGTCAGTCAGTTAAGTACCATACGTGATACAGGCTTCGGCGATAATGTCTCGAAAGAGATATGTCTGACTGAGCCGAAGATTATCCCACAGAAGTTTGCCATTGCTTTTTACGGTAGACTGGTTGCAGCCAAGGCTATAGAACCTAAACTGTCCTGTTATTTAACCCACAAGTGGAAGGAGGTAACTGGAAGGGTACTTGCGCGTAAGTTAATGCAAGAAATTCAACTGGAATTCGAACTCGGCTCCCCGATTTGTCGTTCCGAGTCGATATCCACTGCGCCACAACGCACATCTACGTCAAAAGTAATATACTCAAAAGGAAAATTCTCGAAATTGCCGCCATGAAAATTATCAAAATAACAATCTACGCCCTGGTTTTCTTCTCAATTTCACTTCTCCTGGAAGAATTACTACTTTGCAAAGAATACATACACAACAACAAATATGTTGAAATATATAAATAAAAACGGTTAAATCCATCACTCTGAAGATGTACAGCACATCCGTCCATCTCCGACAATAACAATCTAATCAAAATCTAAAAAAAAGAAAAAAATTGAATATTACTCACTCACTTTACTTTTTGCCAGACTTTGAATTATGACAATTTATGTCCTACACGTGCTTTGACTGATTTTTCAGCCACATGATGAACATTCACGAACGTTCTCGAATTTACACAACTTGATAAAAGTGATCTCTTCTCGCTTTTTTATACATAAACGCGTGTAGCAAAATAAATCCTACATTGCCTTGACAACGATCCTCAAAGGACTAAACGCGTCAGCTAAGAATAGTTTCTCCTCTTGCCTATTTTATTCATTTTGTCTCCTCAATAGATACGCTATCTGAGAATACACACACACAGATATATATATATGTAAACGAGGTATGGACATCACTCATGGTAGAAACATGGTTCACGTAATAACTCGTTTGCAAATGGAAAATATTCAAAGGTTCTACAATATAATTGTATTGAACACTTTTTAAAACAAATGTGCACTGGTTTAATTTTATTATGATCAAAAACTAAGTAATTAAACAATCAATCAATCAATATATATATATATATATATATCAGTTATTTAAGTGCCATACGTTATACATGACATGACTGTACGAGATACAAGACATGACTGACTGGGCTGAAGATTATTCCGCAGTAGGTTGCCATTACTTCTGCGGTAGACTGGTTGCCAGCCAAGGCTATAGAACCCAATTTCTCTTGTTATCTAACTCATAACTGGAGGGGAGACACAGATTTCGCGAGGGTATTTGTGCGTAATCGAATGCAACGAATTCAACTGGAATTCGAACTCCGCTGCTTGATTTCTCGTTTTGAGCCGATATCCTCTGCACTACAACACACACACACACACACACACACACACACACACACACACACACACACACACACACACTTGCTACTCATCATGCTTTACAAAATGTTTACCATCTCTCTTCGCCAGGTATGACTGCCAAACTTCTATCTTTATTAAACCTGTTTTGAACACGATGGACCTACAGTTGACTTATTCGATTTGCCCACCTGCAACTACTGATGCATTGCATCACCAGGTGAAATTATCGTTGGGTAATGTATCGCAGGACGATACTTTCTGTCTGTACGATTGCATATATACGACAGTACAGGCCGACGTTAACACCCAATTAATGAAATATAGTTTATTAATTTGAAGTTTAATTATATTGCAGTATATTATGCTGGATCTGGACAAAGACAACGAAGAACACACACACACACACACACCACACACACACACATATATATATATATATAATATTATATATTTATTCTTCATCGGTGACACTTGTGTGGAGCTGGAGGACAGTCGGAAAGACAAAGAGGCCGTCGGGTTTCGTTAGTCAGTCACTGTCTATTCAGCCAAAAAATTGTAGACTTTATATAGTCTTAAAACACTCACGCAGTTTTGCATTTTAGTATCTACAGCCGGGTTTATCTGTCATCTACAGCCGGGTTTATCTGTTATCTACAGCCGGGTTTATCTGTTATCTACAGCCGGGTTTATCTGTTATCTACAGCCGGGTTTATCTGTCAATCCCACCCCTGGCGGTCCATTGCTTTCAATGCGGTTGTTGCTTGCGTGTTTTTTTTTTTGCACTTTGTTGACATCATCTACGACCGGATATATATATATCAACCTTTCTTGTCTTTACCTCCGACCGGACGTACCTGTTAATTACTTCCGCCGTTCAAGGGAATATATTACAAACTTTTCATGTCTTATTTTGGAAACTTGTGCGTTTTAATTTATACATGCAGTCATTTATTATCATCCTGATACATTTTCTCCAAAGTGAAACACATATTCTGGGTGTTACAAATTTTTTCAGGTTATTCTGATCAAAAATTTCAAACCTCACTAAAATGTTACCACGTTTTGAAACAACCATACAAAATATATTTTATTAAAAATAAGAAAGAAGTCACTAGAAGGCACAAAACTGAATATGATGCATTTGGCATGGTGTGTGAAGACGTGGTATTTGCAAATGATGAAAACATAATAACTCTTAAAATTATTTCCTTTACTAATGGTTCATGGAAGCCAAAAGGAATCAGACATTTGAAGATTTATTTTTATTTATATTAATATATGCAACTGAAACCAGTAAAAGTTTTAGAAATATTGAATAAATAAATAAAAAGTTCTTAAAAAAGAACACTCGCTGGCGTTTAACAAAACTTGTATGTACGCATTATATGCACACACACACACACACACACACACACACACACACACACACACACACGCATATATATATATACCTTACCGGACATAACTGTTAGGCCACCCCAGTTTTTTAAAAGAAATTATGTATTTCATACTATTTTTAAGTGGATTATTCTAAATGAAAATCGAATGGCTATTTTGTTGTTATTTCTTTGAAAAATTTTATAAGGCAAGGAAGCAAAGATGAACTCGTCCGAATCACCCTAATTTTTTAAAATTCTTTCATTGATGAACCTGCAATATAGGTAAAATTAAATATTCATTTGATGCACATGGTATTGTGCAGTATTAAGAAAAACTAGTATGAAATACATAATATTTTAAGACTTGGGTGGCCTAATAATCATGGCCGTTAGTCTATCTATCTATCTATCTATCTATCTATCTATCTATCTATCTATCTATCTATCTATCTATCTATCGATCTATCTATTTCTTTTCAATGTTAACAACTTTTCTTCTTAATATACAGAAACGCTTCTTCTGAATATACGGAAACGCTAAAAAAATAATTACAAAAACTAATATCATAGATCCTGTAAAAAATAGCTATAAAACTTAGAAAAATAAACAATACTAAACATACACTCAATGTAATTTTATCAAATTTAGTAACAAATATGCTAAATGAATTAATGAAATAAAAGCACAGAACATAAAAATTGACGGGTTAAGAGGCGATATTTAAAAAGATAGGGAGGATATCATACGAAAAAAGAAATACGGACATATAGTCAGAAAACTATGAAGAAAAACTAAAGTCACTGATTCACGAAATCAGAGCAAACTCAGACACCGGACAATTTATATTAAAACTTACATCGGAGAGCCAAATAAATAGACTAAAATAGAGAAAAAATATATTTAAAGATATTTTTATAGGTAAAAAAAATTAATTATCAAAATAAAAGTGTGTAGCTTAATATTACTAGACATTCTAAAAACGAAGCAACCAGTTTCGCTCCCGCTCTTCAGGTCTCATCGGGAGATTCAAACTTAGAATAAAATAAATACATCAGCAGCAGCAGCAGCAGCAGCAGCACACGTTCTGTTAAATAACAGAAAGTGTGATGCTGATTTCAATGTTTACTGGTTCACGATTTTGAATCGGTCACACTCTATATTTCATTTGAAAGTACTGGAGGCTCTTTATATCGGGTCCTTCAAACCATCTCTTTGTAAACAGCGTGAATATTTGTTGGGACTCGCTATCATTTCTCTCTAGTTCTTTGTTTTCCATTCACAGTTTTTTTTCCTATATTTGTATTTTTTTTCTTTCTCTAACGCATTTCATGTTTTTTTTTTGTTTTTTTTAATAAGCGACTGACGAGGGGACTGCTGTTAAGGTTTTTATTTAATTTTTCTTGTGTTCGTACGAGTGTTTTCTTTTCGGGAAAGAAAGCATAGATCCTTTATGCATGCATGCGTTTTATATAAAAGAAGATTGCTGCCTAAATTCAGGGACCTATGTGCATAGAATCCTTTCATTTGGACAAATTTCCGATATACAAAGTGATGCCAAAAGTTTTCGGTAATGCATCCTATGCTTCAAATAGAATTCTCATGCTTTTTCATTCGATCATGTATGTACGTCTGTTTATCAGCACATATTTAATAATAGTTCACAAAAAAAAAACATGGGATCAATAAAACATAATTTGATTGGCATTGCTGTCATAATTAGCGAATATAAAACCTCTGATTTGTTCCCTTTAGACTATAACGGGTTATCCATTCTTTTCCAGATTATAGTGGAGAGTCTGTCCGAGTGAAGGGTGGTTGTATATTGTTGAAGATTGACAGAATTTGGCCTCGATGTAGATAGCCCACTATAAGTCATAAAATGATTATAAATCAAGAAAAGCAAATGGAGTTGAAAAATAAGATTTTATACATACACATATAAATTAAAGTTTTTATATTTAAAGTAATACTTGAAGTAAAGATACAACGAACGTTAAAATGTTCATGGCAATAAAATGCTGAAAAGAGAATTATTACTTAGGAATGCGGGAGCGTTGTAAGTAAGGAATGTCTTTGATGCATTCGCTCCTTAGGTCAGTAGTAGTTTTGAGACAGGGAAGAAGGTAAGGAGAGGTGAAGGGAGGCGAACATAGTTGCCGCTTGACTTGGTCAAAGGAGATACTAATCACTCTCGACACTCTGAGTCCCTGCGTCTATCAGGTCTGTCGATGCTTTCTGTATCGGCTTTTTATTTCGACTTTTTGGATCGCAGGTGATCATTTGGGAATTCATATCCGTATTTGATTCTGGGCTTCCCATTGACCGATAAATAAAATTCGCGAAGGCTTGCGAACTGGAAATTTAATATTTAATTAATTTTTAGTTTTCGACCGGAATATCTGCGCGAAGCCGGCTGCGCACGGACGACTTTTGGTCATTTGCTTTTTTGTTGTGAGAGCGCAAACATCCGGTCCATTGCTTTTGCTCGCTCGGTATCACCACAAGACCCACCCGAAAAACGGCAATGCATCATAAGGTGGGACATTCATTTACTGATGAGATATATAGAGAGTGATTATGTTAGACGGATATGTAGATCATTGTGTATACATAGACGACAAGAGCTAACTAGATTGGTCAAGGTAAATATTAATATGTTGATAATTTAAAAAATTGATTTGAGATAAATGGCTAAATTTGTAATCGCTGACAATTAAAGGTCCGTAGAGAAATAAATTTATTTATAACGTACCACCTGCCGTATAGCAATCACAACAGAGTTATAGATATTTAAATAAGTTAGAAAAAAGTGTGGGATGGAGGGATACAGAATTAAATGAATTGTGGTTGAAGCCACACGGTGTTGTCTACTGTTTCCTAACAACAAAAAACTTACTTTTTCAAGTTAATATTGATGTGGTGTAGTTGTTTAAGTGTTTTCAGCTTAGCGTCCGGGATTTTAACTTACCCACGAATTGGCGCCAAGAAACGTGGGGGAAGTTCCAACTCAACCACTTCCCAGGGCGAGCCGAACGAATAACGGCCTGAAGGCTTCAGTTGCACTGACATTCCAATAAAAGATGATAAGAAAAATGTGTGGCACTCTGGTAGGATGGTGTGGGTGGGAAGAGTAAAAATGATTCGATCTTTTAATATATATATATATATATATATATATATATATATATATATATATATATATATATTTGTGCGTGTGTATATGTGGATGGGTGTAGTGTGAAAGAATGAATATTGTGGTAGCTAAGCGATATTTCAAATTATATGAAGGCTCCTGCTACCATGTCTATGTGTCAGAGTAAGTCCAGCTATGTCAGTAAACAATTATGGATGTTTAACTGTGTAGCATCTAGATTAAAACACCATTACTACTGTAGAGCGGTGCATCCATACTGACATGCATTTGTAAATTTGTAAATTATATATATATATATATATATATATATATATATATATATCCGAGTTAATACAGAACGAAGAATTCTTTCAACGTCCAAAACATTAATTTAAAAAAGTGCTCGATATATAATATACTATATAGAGCTGTGAATATTTATTATAAATTATACTTCAGAACATGTACATAATTTCTCTAAATATTTGCAGAAGATTTTACACGAATAGTGTAAAATCTTCTGTGCAATAAAGACGGAAGCTGAAGATGGTTTTTCTTGAAATAGGCCTATAATTCCACTTAACCATGGAATAACGTGTCTGTTCTAATTTTTACATATATTTGCTCTATATGTATTTATATACATATATATTTAGACCTCTCTTAGAGAGTTATCCTAACAATTTATGTACTGAATTCTACTTTGGATTCTTTTCTATCTACACCGCATATATATATATATATCTTCCTGTATCATTTTTTTATATTAAAATAAAATTTTTAATATTAATTAGGATCGGGTTTTTAATTTTTTTTAAATTTATTAATTAGGATCGGGTTTTTAATTTTTTTAATTTAATTTTTAATATTAATTAGGATCGGGTTTTTGGAATTTACCTTCCTGCTTTTTTCCCTTGGATTGAAGTATCTGAATTAATATATATATATATATATATATATATATATATATATATATATATATATGGCTCTGTGTATGTTTACGTAGTATATATGTATATTTTTATATTTATATTTACTCATTTAAACACTTGTTGCATAAAATATATAATTCTCGGAAAATAATAATAATAGGAGCAATCATTTTTACATCCTTTATATTGCATTCTCGCTCATTTTAATCGTCCCTTTGGGTGATTACAAACTTTAAAGCCCTTTATAAAGCCCTTTATGAAGCCCTTTATATAGCCGATTGATTATTGGAAAAAATGGGACAATTGAAAGCACTTAAATCAGAACAATAAATAAGCATGAATTTCGAGCAGATAATTTTCTGAACATATAAATATAAGAGACAATGAATGTCTGTTATGTTTGATCATGAGCCGTTCTAAACATCATATTGTGGCTTTAATTTCAGGTGAAAATAAAGACAAAATTTTCCAACATTTGGATAATTTTTATTAAGTTGGTTCTAAGCTTTCGGCTTACATGAGCCATCTTCAGAGAGGTTACAAGGACGTTAACATAAAAACATCCACCATCAGCAACGATTTTATCTTGAGTTGACATAAATCTTTGCTACGCAACAATAACATTTACCAAAAATAGCAAACGCAGTTTAAATTTGTAATGCGGTTCTATCCATGTAGGTAATAGACAGATTTTAGTCAACAATACAATAATCCTCACTCATACACACAGTAAAAAGAACCTTCAGATATTGAAGGCCATCTACATTAAATCCAAACAAGCCACACTTAATAAAATCACGTTTAAATCTGATCATAACACATTACATTGCATTTAAATATATGGTTCTGTTAACATTTCGAGCTCTCACGCGATGTGACGACATAGAACCACATTACAAATTTACGAAATGCGTTTGGTATTTTGGTAACTGTTATCGTTGCCTAGGTAAGCTTTATGTCAACACAAGATAAAATCGTCGCTGGTCGTGGATGTTTTTATGTTAACTTCCTTATAACCTCTCTGAAGATGGTTCAAGTGAGCCGAAAGCTTAGAACCAACTTAATAAAAATTATCCAAATGTTGGAAAATTTTGTCTTTATTTTCACCTGAAATTAAAGCCACAATATGATGTTTAGAACGGCTCATGATTAAATATAATAGACATTCATTGTTTCTTATATTCAACAGTATATGTTGAGAATATATATATATATATATATATATATATATATATAGATTGCTGTATACGTACCAGTATACAGAAATGGGATTTATTTATCCTCATAAATACGTAGACACTATTTCGTAGAGTGATAATGCTAACTAGCAGTTCACTGGCAGTTTATCTGCTTCACGCTGCGTGGGAGTCTTACACTTGTTGATATACTACTATTCCCAACATCCGTTTTGCCGATTATTCACGCAGTAACCTTTTAGCGTTAAACATATATATATATATATATATATATATATATATATGAAAACGCACACACGTATGTACACACACACAAACACACACACACACACACACACACACACACACACACACACACACACACATATATATATATATATATATATATATATATATATATGCAAGATGCGAATTTATTTACAGTGTATTTACTCAATAAACACGCACACCCAGCCACAAGCTCAAACTATTCGACGTATAGATGGTGATTGAACTGGTACTTCCACTCCGGACTCGAGTAAACCTGGGAGTAATATCATTTCAGGGGTAACTATACGTTCTTCAAGACTCCAAATAGTAAATGTAGAGTACGCCGCCGGTTGCAGTTTATACCTCTGCTTCGTTATAAAGGCAAACTGAAGTAAAATCTCGAATCAGTTACCAACTGACGGCTTATCGTGGCTCTGTAGATTTTGAACAGAATCACATTTAACATTTTGATACACTCCGTTTAGGAACTAAAACTCGAATTTTCATGCCAATTTCTTCATCTGTAGCGACGTTCAAGTGTTCAATTTGTTATTTGTTCTGTAAATCCAAGGCTGGTTTGAAGGCTAACACTCGCCATAAACACCCAGAATCCGGGTCTGCGTCTGTGGCTTCTGATTCCTAAACAGACGGTTTGAAATGCTCCCTTTGCAGCCTGTTATACAAATCCGTAACAGACTTGATGATGCACATAAGACATAAACATAAAACATGATGTTATATTGTGATATTCTAAGCGTAGCTTAGATGTGGCAAAAGGCCGAAATTAAGAGACACCAGTGAGGATCGAACACACTACTCAATTGTAATGGTTCTAGCGAGACAAGCTTGCTAACTATTACACCACCTCGAGGTGTCCTAAAACTTGATGTTTTATGAACCAAACGGATGGGACCCTCATAAGTCGAAGTCGACGAGAGAGCTCATCATATTCGGTCGGGTTTCAATCCTGGGTTAGAAGCAATCGGATGTTTAACCGTAATGATGAGATGTGATACAGCAAAACAGATCTGTCTGCGGATGACTATATATATATATATATATATATATATATATATATAAAATAAATTTCGATGTTCAAAACTGTTGAATGATCATTTCAACATGAAATCCCTAAGAGAGATTTCACATCTCATCGACAACTACCACATTTCAAAATGAAATAAAAAGAAATAAAAAATGAAGGTGAAGAATTAAAAAAATTATGTCACAAAAAAAATCGGTTAGCAATCAACGTCTATTTCTAGATTTTGGACAATTTTGCTTTTAGATAGAGTTGTAAGTAAAAAAAGATTGGAAAATTTGGCTTTGTCTAGCTTTACAAAGAGAAAGGGGTTAAAGGATGGAATAGAAAGTGGTGTAAAATTGAGAATTGGGTTAAACAAAACAGAAGGAAAAGGAGAGAAGGGGTAAGAAGGATAAAGAAAAAGAAAAGAAAAAAGAAAAGAAAAGAAAAAATTCCATATTTTAGAGACGCTCAATACGTATCAAACAAAACTAGCGTTTATAAATGGGTTAAGTGTTAGTAAAAAGATTTTTAGAAAAAACATATTTAGGGGAAAAAAGCAGATATATGATTTAATTAAATTTAATTAAGTTAATCTAATTAATGATAAATCTACATATAAATAAAATAAAAAATATATTAAACTCTCCCTTTGTTTGCGACGTAATCAGGTCAAGTATATCTGTTCTTAGAACCAACAGCCACACTATCATTTGACTTTAGTGGTGAAAGCGTGTATAGACCCAACCACACTTTTTAAAAAGCCGAATATGAAACAAGATCTCCAGACAACTCTCTCTAGGTTTTCAATTCAGAGTCGTACTTCTCATACACCATTTGCTACCCATGGTATAGGTCAGAGTCTGTCCTACTCTTTAACCATAGGTGGGAGGAGAAGAGATGGATCCATACCTTTAACAATTCACGTAAGTGAATGTAATGAAGTCGGATGGAATTAAAACACGGGCTTCCATTTCATCAGTCCGAGCCTCTATCCTTAAATTCACCTTATATTATGACTGCCACCTCATTATTTTTGAGTTTGGCCATCACAAGATAATATCATTGTAAGATTTCTTTGACCTAAATTCGACATATTTTTAATTGTTTAAATGTTAGTTTTAGTTTTGCGTAGATACTCTCTTTTTATTATTAAACATTATTTTTATTTATTAATATTAATAATATTCGAGAAATCTTGTTAGACAAATATAAGTCCTCCAGTAGGATTCGAACCTGCGTCTCATAGATGAAACCGTTATTTGACATGTCCTGCTTGACCTCTCGGCGACGTAAGACTTCCAAATATAAGTACCCATTAAAAACAACGTTTAAACAAATAAATAATATCTGTCTGTCTGTATCTATCTATCTGTCTGTCTGTCTTTCTCTCTCTCTGACTCCCTCTCTCTCTCTCTCTCTATATATATATATATATATATAGTGTATCTCAATTTCACTATATATATATATATAGTGAAATTGAGATACAACGCACATATTGAGATACAACATACAGTGTTGATTCCTATTCACACACTGTCTACATATATAGACTATATAGCCGAATGAGAGAAAAATGATTTATTTTACACGAAACGCTTTTTTTGTTTCTGAAAATAATTTCCTTTGTGGATGAATTTAATTTAATTGCGAATATTAAAAACACAAACTGAATATAATTAAGCTATGATTCCAGCTCATTACGTCACACATTTCATCCAGTCATCTATAGAAAGAATCAAGATGCGAGTGGACATTGAGGCCTCCTACAAAAAAGACTCAGATCTGTCTGATGTGGTATGAACAGATGAAAAGGGTTTCAATATAGACGGGTAAGAATACTATAGCTTTTCTTTTTTGCAAGATTTACGACCAAATCAACCAAGACGAAATTTTGTTAGCTGAATAATTAGGATCTAGAGGGTCCCCACAAGCTGTGGCCTACGCTGTCTAGTTGTTGTTAACAGAACTTTACGGCCTTCCAAACGCGAAAAGATGCTAGAAAAGAAAACTTGTCATCAAGACAATACGGGTTGGCAACCCGTACAAACACCGGTTTCATACAACGGTTTTCACTGAAATGAAGTGACCTAAGTTGTTCTAAATAAAACAAAAACATATGATGTTTAGGAAATCATAAAAAAGGCTGTGTACACTTGGAATATCTCCCCAATCCGGCAGAAGGAATATAAACGGGCTGTCATGTATTGTTGTTATTATTAATATTAATAGCTTTTTGTATGATATTTTAAGTGTCCATAATGGTATTTGTGTCAATAGTATTATAAACACAATAAAAATAACTACAGGACCCGTAGAGTAGATATGAATTAAAATCACTGAAAACAGTTTTGAAGTATAATGACGAAATCAAATTTCGCAAGTCAGTGAAAAATATTTTATAGCCAACAAAGGTGAAGGGAGTCATGTAACGAGTGTGAAAAACCTAATACGCACGCACGCATATGAACTTTCTGACCGGCTCACCACCTGACTTATCTATTTATACACGATACTTGGCCATCAGAAAAACAAACGGATCTCGATATGTGAAGTTACAAGTTTATTCGCCTGAAGAGAGTCAAGTTTAGATTCGAAACACGTGTAGGGACGCAAATACTATTATGGACAATTAATATATCATACAAAAACGAGTAATATTATTAATAATAACAAAAATAAATTTACATTTCAAACAAAACGTTCGCAGCTTCTCGAAATTTTTTCTTCTAGACCAATTTCTCTCGTTGGAACAACCCCTATTTCTGTTTTTAATATATGTATGTATGTATGTATGTATGTATGTATGTATGTATTTGAAGATAGCTACTGAGACAAGTGATATTCTTAGATAAAATTCGACAGATGCCTCGCTTGATAGATAGGTTGATTGTTAGACCAACCAATAAATCCGTATGAACAGATACACTGGCAGACAGGAAGTTGATTAAATCAATATGTGGTTCACTCGTTGGTCTGACAAAAAAAAACTTGGTCACATTTGTTGAGATGATAAAGAAAAATGGAAACCGATAACGAGTAAAAAGAAAGTGAATAAAATGACATAAAAAGAAAATCACAAGAAAAAAAAAGTCTTTTCGTCGTTAAAAAAAAATGCATAAAAATAAAACTGAAAATGTCCAAAACAGAAAACTTGAAAAATATTTGAAAAACAGCCCAGAAAAATATTTTTCAGTTGCAGATCTCGTCTACTCATGGTGACGAAGCGTGAGTTTGCTAGATTATTTTAGAGAGCTCTATTTAAAAAAATATTGTCAGATTTGTTCATGTCTTGTGGGTAATGTCAACATACTGACATATGCGCATAAAATTAGTTCTCATTTTTACATACGCTAGTCTATGTGAGTCAAAGCAGGTCAGAAATATTTCCATATCTCTGACCAAAAAGTAGGGACTAAAATTTCTTATAGCAAAATGTATTTTTTAATCGACATCTTTTTCTAGGAACATTATTGATTCACTTACTTACATGAAACAAAAAATGAGGAGTTGTGTAAGTTTTTATGTTTTATAAAACTTCGTGATTAGTACATTTGAATATTTTAGACAGAGTAGATAGATACAGAAGAACTGAGATAGACAGATAGATAGATAGATAGATAGATAGATAGATAGATCGATAGATAGATAGATAGATAGATAGATAGATAGATAGATAGATAGATATGAACAGAATGAAATAGATAGATATGAACAGAATGCAACAGATAGATAGATAGATAGATAGATAGATAGATAGATAGATAGAATAGAAAGAAATAGATAGATAGATAGATAGATAGATAGATATGAACAGAATGAAATAGATATGAACAGAATGAACAGATAGATAGATAGATAGATAGATAGATAGATATGAACAGAATGAAATAGATAGATAGATAGATAGATAGATAGATAGATAGATATGAACAGAATGAAATAGATAGATATGAACAGAATGCAACAGATAGATAGATAGATAGATAGATAGATAGATAGATAGATAGATAGATAGATAGATAGATGATAGAATTGAAATAGATGCGAAAAAACATAAACTGGGGAACATAAAATTATAGAGCAATATGCATTTATTAATCATTTTATTCTGAGCAAGGTGATAAAGCCACTAAAACCCAAGGGATTACTGAGTCTTTAAAATCCCGAGAAACAATATCAGGCAGAAATGTCAATAAAAATAAACAGATATTAAAGATAAAGAAAATGATTGACATTGCATTTACATTTTTAAAGTTCAAAGTTGAATTCAAAGTGAATTCCACCAGCGAAAAGTGAAAGAAAAAATTGTTGGCATAGAACTTAGGAATATATCTTGCAATTTCAACCGTCAAATTATAAGAGCCAATCTAATGCGGCTCTTAAATTCTTAAAGGTGAGGTAGCAAAGAGGCAAATGCATCACCACAGTTTCCGTGAAAATATACGTAATCCGGTGGGAAAGTGACTGAAGCAAAGATTCCAGGTCAGGACCAATAATATTGCAGATACTTCTTTGTATTTAATCAAGAATCTCTAAATACATCGTAGAAGTAAAAGACCAGCAATATTCAATTCATGGGCGGATGGTGAACTTATGTACATAACTAAAAAAGATTCTGGCAAGAAAAAGTGATTCAATATAAAGTTTTTATTCCTGATTTATAAATATATGTCGAAAAAAACGTTTATCGATTTCTTGAGCATACTGATCGTTTGTATTTCTTGAACATAAAATCACATTCTTTGCATGGCATCCATTTGTTCTTTGATTCGTTAAACAACGAATCTTCACATCTAGAAAAGCAGGTAAGCTTCATTTTCTAAGATTTGACTTGGAATTTATTGAAAATCTTATCGAATTTTTACGATATTAAAAAATTTTATGTCAGAGAAATTCCAGAGATCAATTTAGCATTTTATTTTTATACGAAATAAAATTTGTATTTGATGTGTATGACATGTGAAAAAAGAATGCAGCTATTTCGAAATTCATTTTCAGACCGAATAATAAAAAGTAAGCAAATAGTTTATTTGATACTTTTGTAGATTAAAAAAAGACGAAACTAAACAGCATGTATCCCACAACTTTAACACGTTGATATCTACGAGTAGGCACGCGTTTACATATCGAGTGCAGATAAAAACGTATATTTACATAATTTTCAGATTTTACAAACAAATGTACTAGATTATCTTTCTCTATCCTCCTACGTAATAAATGTCAGCGATTTCTAGAAAATTTGCATTTTAAAACCATGATTTAATTGACTGACTTTTAATCACAGGCTAGTGGCTGACAAAGCAATAGTTTCGGCAACCAAGAAGTCATGACATAATGGATGGACTTAAATTACTTTTTTTCTCTCGTCTGTAAATGAATTTTAAATTTAATTCACCCATCTCGTTTAAAAACTCTCGTATAGCGTACATCTTGCTTTAATAAGATTTTCCGAATATTAAGACCAGTAGACAAAAATAAATAAATATACTGTTTAATAAATAATTGTAGTGGTAGCGTATACTCAGATCTATGAGTATATATTAAGAAAAAACGTTTAAATAAAATAAGACATATATAGTACACACACGCACGCGCGCGCGCACACACACAAACGCACACACACATGTGTGTGTGAGTGTGTATATATATCATGAAATATAGTTTAAAGTTATGATATGAATATGTGTCAAAGGATAGTGCGTATGAAAATATAAAAGTTGAAACTAAATTGAGGCGACAGTCTGTTTCATGCTAAATGCAATCGTCAGGTTATGTGCATTGTATTTTTGCTCGAATTTTTATATATGCAGGTCAGTAATGCATTGTGTCTTGTATATTGCATTCTGGATGATCTATCGTATTATTCTAATGGTTATATTAGTGGGTAGGGTTTGTTAATGTTTTTTATTATTTACTCAGTTTATTTATTTGTTTGGATTCATTTATTTAATTGTTTTTGTTTATTATTTACTTTTATTTAATTATCTTTATTCTTCTTCTTTTTCAGTTTGATTATTAAGTAACGTATAAAAAATCGTTTTCGTGTCTGCATTTTGAGATGAGTTCTGATCGTTTATTCAGTAATTTGTTTTAATCTGGGAAAGTAGTTATAGATATTTTTCCTCCAGGAAAAATTTACAATTTTCGGATATTCTGTTGTAGGTTGATGATCTTTTGCATAGTTTTGGGTCTATTTGATTTTTGTTTTTAATCTCCCAGATATTTTTAGAAAGCATTGTGCTATTCTTAAAGAACGTTTTGTATGCTGAGTTTCTCTGTTTCCGAGGTTCCTCAGTTACTCCTATGTATGTTTTTTCAGTAGCTTTGTATAAAATTGTTAAATTGTTCTGCAAGAAATTACAGATGCCGATACCAGAAAACTCATGGGTAGACATGGGTAGACAGGAACTAAGTGAAATAATCGATAAAATGATACAGGGCTCTACTAAGACTACGGTCTGATAATCTGAAGAAACTATAACAAAGATATAGAAAACTAGAAAAACAATCATCAAGATTTTAGAAATATGGGATGCTACGTAGACATAAAAAATTACCTAAACGAAATAGATTTTCTTGATGTCACCTTCAACCTAAGAAACGCTGCATACAAACCATGCATCAAGCCGAGTGATAAATCACTGAATATACGCACATCTTTCAACCACTGTCCATAAATAATCAAACAGATACCGCAATCAATTAAATGCAGGCTTTACGGCAATTCTTCCATTGAAACCATATTCAACGAAGCTGAGAAATACGATGAAACAGCCCTAAAAGATAGTGAATTCCAGGCAACGCTCACATCCACATCACTCAGCAAAAAAAAAAAAAAAAATCAACAGGAAGAGAAATATTATATAGTTCAACCCACCGTACAACAAAAACGTAAAAAATGTAAGAAAAATTCTCCTTAAGCTCATGCAAAAACATCAAGCACTTCCCACAAGATATTCAACAAAAACACAGTAAAAAGTCAGTTACAGTTGCACCGATATCACGACACAAAAATTAAGAAAAGCACAACACAACAGGAAAATGATCAACATATCACCTGAACAAATTAAACCCACATGTAGCTACAGAATAAACAACGAATGTCTCTTACACGGCAATTACTTGCGGAAAATGTAATATAACAATCTAAGAAAAATTTACACATGAGTAACTGAAAAACCCTGGAAACAAAGAATATACGCACGCAAAACATCCTTTACAAAAAACAAATAACTTTGGCTATCTCAGTTTTTTAGGTAATTCCTCTTGATAACTCACCTAAGTTTTTGTTTCTTTGACTGTGGCCAGATATTGAACTCACTGTACTTTGGGTCAGATCACTTTTAAATCAATCAACCGATGCTTTTATCCACTGTATCCGGAAATTAACCACGTAGAATTATTATTAGTTTTAGACACGTAGAATTATTATTAGATAATACTGATGTTCTAGAGGCCAATATAATTTTGGATTCTTCATCAGTAATTTTCACAAAGTTCTTCGCGAAATGCAGACTATCCGACAATAGATTTTTTTATATAGATGGATAGAAGTCTATAATGTCCAAAGCCACGGTGATAACTTTGATGTCCTCATGGGTGCATTTGATTCCGCGTAAAAACGCAGATTTGGTAGGAATTTGTATCCAGAACACCCTTAGTAGGATAGTTGACTCCAGGCAAATAGGTCTTTACAGGGATGACGAACTCATCATTATTCCTAATAGTAATGGTCCACTATCATCTCAAGTAGAAAAGAAAGTAATTATGGCCTTTAAATTGCTGGGATTTAAAAAAAGAATTTTCCTCCAACTTAAAAATAATCAACTTCTGAGAGATTACTCCAAATTTGTCGAACAATTCATTTAAACCCTACCAAAAAATAATGAAGCCCTAACCTTCATAAATATTTACTTCAACCATCCCCAACAAATAAACAAATCTCTGCCATTGTAAATGCTAGGATTAACAAATTATCGTCTAATAGAAAAATATTCAAAGAAAATAAAACCCTTTACAACATCGCCTTCAAATAAAGTGGCTTCAAACAGGAATTACAACACATAGAAGTCCCCAAAAGTACCGAAATAAATAAACCCAGAAGTAGAAAAAGAAGCGTGTTATGGTTCAACTCAACTTTCTGTCCACTATCTGATATTAATATTCGGGCAACATTTTCTGAAACTGATCGACAAATATTTTAAGCAGAAAACCCCATTAAGTAAGATTTTCAATAGGAAAACATTAAACATTAGTTATTCTTGCACTAGCAACATTAATAACATCATCAATTCACACAATAATAGTGTACTGAAAATTTTTTATAACTATAAAAAAAACAGATAATACAATCTCCTGTAACTGTAGAGTCAAAAACAAATGCCCAGTTGAAGTTATATGTAGACCCGAAAAAGTAATATACCGCGCAACCATTTATCCTAGTGAACACAGAAACGAGAAAGACGTATATATAGGAATTTCCGCCAAACCATGGAAACAACGCCTATATCATCATAAGCAATCTTTTTTAAACCCAACCTAAAATATCAAACAGCGCTCTCAAAATATTTCTAGGAATTAAAAGACAGAAATCTCTCCCCACAGACTGAATGGAAAATTATAGGGAAATCTCAAACCCATAATAGCTTCAGAAACAGATGCAATTTATGCTTAGACGAAACGATTAAAATTATTAAATTTCAGAGAAACTAGCCAATTATTAAATCAAAGAAATGAAATAATTTTCAAATGCCGTCATAAAAATAAATTCACACTATCTAACAATCTTAGAATTACCCCGTTCCGTCACATAATTTTGTGCATACGCTTATACATCTGGTCTTCATAGGTGGGTATGTGAATGCGAGAGTATATATACACATAAGATATTTGTATGTATATGTAGATGGATAGGTGTATATGGGTATATATGTATATGTATATATCTATATATATATGTATATCTGTGTATATATATGTGTGTGCACGTATGCACATATATGTGTATGTATGCGTATATTTGCGTGCATGTAAGTGAATGTGTATCCTTCTCTATCATATTTGTAGATTCCCTTTCTTTTTTTTGTGTAAACAACCCTTAGATAGTTTTTTGCTTCTTGAGGAAATTGTGATCGAAAATTCCGATGTAGTTGACATTTATGCATGTACTTATGTACAGCTACATTATTTTATGCATATAATTGATTGTAGGTCTTTTTGTGCGTATAAGTTGTTGACTATGTCCACCATAGTTTATGAATATAGAATACAGCGCAGTACGTAATCTGTTCAATGAAACAACGTCAAAGATTAATACTCACGCGTCGGACACTCTATTGAATCTGATTATATCGCTAATACTCGGGAAAATATGGTCGCCTTTATACACGTGGCATTGATTATTTTGAGGCTTCTGATTGGTTAACCCATCCACTGGTGAACTATAAAATGAGTCAGATCATTGCTGGCATACTAGTATACAACGGTAAACCAAAAATCCAACAGAAGTTTGTATATATCTGTTAGTATTAATTATATGTGGATACGTCTGTTCTTCATAAGTGGGTATGTGGATGTGCGAATACGAGAGTGTATATATCTATAAGATATTTTTATGTATATATGAATGATTGTGTGTATGTTTGTGACTATATATGCATACACATCTATATGGTTATGTATATATGTGTACATCTGTATATATGTGTACATCTGTATATATATATATATATATATATATATATATATATATATATATATATATATATACATAGTCATCCGCAGATAGATCTGTTTTGCTGTATCACAGCTCATCAGTATGGTTAAACTCCGATTGCTTTTTAACCCAGGATTGAAACCCGATCGAATTGGCGTCAGTCGGCGATTCTACTTCTGGGCCATGTGCGTTATTGATTGTTTAATTACTTAGTTTCTGGTCATAATAAGATTAGACCAGTGCATATTTTTATTAAAGTGTTCAATGCAATTATATTGTAGAACATTCGAATATTTTCTATTTGTAAACGAGTTATTACGCGATCTAGGTTTCTACTATGAGTGGTGCTATCAGGCGATTTGCAGGTGTTTTTTTAGTATGATTACACTTAGTCATAATTTCCATTCTGTTTGGGAATAGCATAATCTCTAATATTTCTTCTTGGCACTGTCTACATCTATGCCAAGAAGAAAACTTTATTATCAGTTATTGCAATTTATTATCAGTTATTGCAAATCGCCTGAAGACACCACTCATGGTAGAAACCTAGGTCGCGTAATAACTCGTTTACAGATAGATAGATAGATAGATAGATAGACAGATAGATAGATATGAATAGACTTGTATAGATAGATAGATAGATAGATACGGGAGTTTGTTGAAATGTTCTCTGCCTAACCCACTTTTCAAAATCGATACACGGTTTCGATCTTGAAATACTGCTTTGGAGAATGGATCGGCTCATGAACTTTTCAGTCTACCCTTTTTGCTCGAGAAATTCTACGAAATGCCTATAATATAAAAATATACCTACATGACAACGCGAATGCAGACGCGCACGCATAAACCCAAATTATACGACAATGATAATGACGACATTACGACATTTAAGTCTCGTATTGAAAGAGAATAGAAGAGAAGTAGAAAAATATGATAAAAGGAAAAATAAAGAAAAGCGAAATACGGAAGAAATTAAGAAAAAAAAGCGGTTCTTTTTCGACTCTCGTGGTTGCCATGGTAACAGGCACCATCTATGTTTAATCTAGTGCGCTGAATGGTGTCAGCGGATTTAACAAAGAGTCAGATGTTCTTTTCGAGAACCACTCATGCAATTGAAAACAATCGAAAACTAGTTCAGCATCTAAAAAAAAGTATTTTATTTGAAGCTTAATAAGGATGATTGTCGTTGGTAGGAAATATGCAACTAACTCGGCCACCTGGCAAATTCGAAGAAAAATATATTGTTTAAAATGTTCTATATTTATGGGAGAAGTGTTTTATGCAGTAATTCACCCTATATAAGGCCCAAGAACCAATCAAGTTCTTGTAACTGTTCAAAGGGAGGAAACCAAGTGAATATATTATGAGAATATGTACGATAGAAAATATTTTTTTAATTAAACATCGTTTATAATCATGCACAAATAAGAAGCGCTGAAGATGTTGGAACGCGAAAATTTGAAACTTAAAATTATTCCTATTATTTCATAAAGTCCTAAAGAATGAAATTGCGTTACACAATTTATTTTTACACACTTTGTCATTTATTTCACTTACGTTATTCTGATATATATATATATATATATATATATATGAAGGCGATATTAATAATAATAATAATACATATAAAAAAGAATAATAAATGAAAATCTTTTTAAACGAACCGCCTAGACAAACATGGATATCCACTAAAATAACTTTTAATAATTACATATATATATATATATATATATATATATATATGCTCTATCCCTGATATTGAGCACTTTAATTCATAAATATAGAATATCTTAAAACTATATTTTATCATATGTACACTACCGGCCATAGTTATTAGGCCACCTCAGTGTTTTAAAAAATGATATATTTCATACCATTTTTTAGTATTTATTGTCAAGTGTGTAATTGTAAATGAAAATAGAATGGTTCTTTTGTTAATACTGCACAATAACATGTGCATCAAATGAATTTATAAATATTGCAGTTTCATCAATGAAAGAAATTTAGGGTAATTCGGACGAGCTCATCTTTGATTCCATGACATGTAAAATTTTGCAAAGTAATAATAACAAAAGGACCATTCTATTTTTGTTTGGAAATAAATACTAAAAATATTATGAAATCCATCATTTCTTAAAAAAAACTGCATTGCCTAATAATTATGTCCGGTAGTGTATGTATATTCGGGGTGTGCATGATGTATGTTACACTTACGAACGAGCTAACATGTAAAACCACACGCACGTACTCAACCGAGAAATGCCTCTACACACACACACACACACACACACACACACACACACACACACACACACACACGATGCATCTAAATTTTGGAATGGTTCTACGCATATAAGGCTTTCG
Organism: Ascarosepion bandense; assembly: GCA_037127315.1. NCBI lineage: Eukaryota > Metazoa > Mollusca > Cephalopoda > Sepiida > Sepiidae > Ascarosepion > Ascarosepion bandense. Next base: position 2,215,003 of record JBBBDQ010001707.1, read on the forward strand.
TCAAATGATTTCAGCAGCTCTCCATACTTGCCTTATTTCGCCTTAAGCGATGTCACACCAATGGCTTTGTAAGCTTTCCTTACGAATCCAATGTTCTTTTGGGATTTATGTTGGGGTATTTTCTTTCCCATTCGAAAAAGCATACACATTGCTGTCTGTCCCTGTTATTGGTTTTATCCGATGTCCTTTCACCATCTCAACTCCCAGATCAATAACTGGGTCATATAAACCTTTGTTTTGTTGTCAGCATTTCCCAAGACGTCCTTATATTAAAAACAATGTCACTTGTACAAAAACAGTGTAGTTTCGAAAATCCAACTTTACATGTTTTTACTTTTTAAGTGCTATGATTAATCTTCTATAAGTCCTAAGGTAACTTTTATGTTACTGGTGGGAACAGGGTAAGGTTATCAGCAGCAGACAAGAAATTAATTGGATCTTGAATACGGTGGCCATACTTTTACTGTCCGTTATCTTTCGCTATTTCTTTGATAGTTTGCGCTACTTTTGCTGGTTATTATGTGACACAACAACTTGGATTCTGCGATTCAGTTTGTTCTGGAGAAGGAGTAGAAATACCTTGAGCAGATGCTTATGATAAAATATTTGTTAATGCACTGTTTAGACATCTCCACATCGCAGAAAAGATCAGAAGTATCGATATAATTGGGAATCTCGTCTGGTCAAGACTTTTAGTATAGATGTCTTGCATGACATCAGATTCGTTCTGAAATGGCTAAGCTGTATGCAACCACTTTTTGAGATCAATGATTAAAAATGGCTTCGACTGAATTAAACTTTTAGGTCTTAAATTCTCGGGTACAGACGCTACAGAATCATAAATATCTCTAACAAATAACAGAAAACATATCACTTAGGGACTTCCAACAGCCACATCTCAAATCCATAACACATGTAACTCAATGAGAATACAATGATGTAATTAAGATATTTTCGTTTCACACCACTTCAAAGAAAATATTAAGAAGGTAGTCTTTATCTATAGTGAATATATACACTACCGGCCATAATTATTAGGCTACTCCCGTGTTTAAAAAATTGATATATTTCATACTATTTTTTATTATTTATTGCCAAGTGAGTAATTGTAAATGAAAATATAATGTTTCTTTTTTTTAATATTGGACAATAACATGTGCATCAAATGAATTTGTAAATATTTAATAATTACCTATACTGCAGTTTCATCAATGAAAGAATGAAAAAAGTTAGGGTGATTCGGACTAGTTCATCTGTGATTCCTTGCCTTGTAAAATTTTGAAAAGTAATAATAAAAAAAGACACATTCTATTTTCATTTGGCTATAAATACTAAAAATGGTATGAAATACATAATTTCTTTTAAAAAAAAGCTAGGGTGGTCTAATAATTATGGCCAGTAGTATATATATATATATATATATATATATATATATATATATACAATTTTTTCTACGCGTACAGTGTTCTTTTCTATGTGTAAAGATGTTTTGCCTTTTCATCAAATTAATTCAGTTGTTTACAACTTCAAGTGTAGTTGCGGATGCAATTACATAGGCAGAACATCGCAGCGCATAGATTATAGAATTAAGCAGCACCTATCTCAGAAAATTATGAATTCTTCCGCAAATACAAACCACTTGGTGAATACATCCGGGTCCTCAATAAGTGAACACATTATTAATAGCAGGAATTGTACAAGTAATTTGAGTGCTGACAATTTTTCTATCCTTGCCAAGTCGCACTCCATTTTTCATCTAAAGGTGCTAGAGGCCATATACATAAGATCCCGGGGACCTGCTTACTTCTGTAAGTAAAGAGAATATCTCTTGGGACTTAGTATTATTGGACTGGAAAATAACTGGGCCAAACCGGTTGTCTAATTTTAATAGAATATCATTGAAATACTCTATTTTCCTTGATATTATATATATATATAGGGTGTCTCAAAAAATGTACTCACACTTTGAATGACTAGAAAACCTTTATGATCATAGAGTGAAATGGAATAACTTCGAATACAAAAGAAAGATATAATTAAAGAAAATGTTCAAATTGATGACCATTATTGTCCAGACAACGGTGATAACGCGCACCAAGGAATTCGGAAACGACACGAAACAGGTCATTAGGAATATCACGATACTGTCTTTCAATTTCCAATTTCAATGAATCAATTGTTCTTGGTTTGTTGCGATAAACATTGTCTTTGAGATATCCCTACAAAAAGAAGTCCATGGGCGTGAAGTCTGGGAAACGTGTAGGATATTCAATGGTACCCATTCGTCCAATTCGTGTCTAGGAAAGCCGCATCGAGGTGAGCTGGTGGTACATCCCGATGGTAGTGGGGAAGTGCTTCATCTTGCTGAAAGTAAATCTCGCCGTCATCACCAAACATCTCTGAAAATTGTAGACCGACAAACTTCTGAAGTAAGTTGAGGTAACACTCCCCAGTGACAGTTCCGTTAAAAAAGAGTTGAAGTGTGAGTACAATTTTTGAGACACCTTGTATATGCTCATTTTCCGAGTAAACCCATCTGCTCGAGTTGTTAGCCAATCCCAGTTGCCGGCGTCTGCTTAGGCACATATGTGTTTATTCAATACCTCAGAGCTTCTTTGCCGTCAGTACTGCTAATAAGCTGAGGGGATCTTAGGGTTTCTGACAGATAACGAACCCATAATCTGTCATGGAGAACAGTATGAATAAGTTCTCGTTTACAACGAGCCTTTATAAATAGTACCGTCTACCAAATTTCCCTCTAAGGCTTGGAGTTACCCTTTATATGGTTGTCAGACACTTTACAACATTACCGAAAGCTAGGATCGTTGAGCCGAGTTCGAATTCCAGTTGAATTCATTGCATTCACTTACGCGCAAATACCCTTGTGAAAGGTATTAATCCGTCTATTCCTTCCAGTTATGGGTTAAATAACGGGACAGATTGGGTTCTATAGCCTTGGTTGGCAATCAGTCTACCGCAGAAAGCAATGGCAACCTACTGCGGGATAATCTTCTGCCCAGTCAGTCGTGTCTCTTTCAAGACATGATCGCCCAACTGCGTATCACGTATGGCACTTAACTGACTGAATATGGAACAAGAAAAATAAGAAATGAAAAACAGTGTTTCTTTAGGCTTCAAAATGAAGAGAGTGTGTTTGCCTACTTTTAAAATAACTTTAAGTCAACTATAAATACTTTCACGGCTTCTGCTCCGATGAATTTTGCTCACTGGTGCCCCCTATATATGAATTTACTCGAGCCAGAAGACTAGCAATTAGGTTCCACCCTTTTACTGTGAAACCAATAAAATGTAAACACAAATTCTACTCCAACAGCTTCTTTTCTCGCATTTCCTGCCTGTGGAATTCCCTTCCATTTACTTGCTTCCCCGACAGCTACAATCTCCAAGAATTTAAATGTAAAGTCAATAGTAATCTTCTATCTCACTAACCTGCATCCCCTCTCTCACGCTTCTTTCTTCATCCACTTCACAATCATCAGTATTCTCATCCTTCTCTTACTCACTTCCTGACACTCCCTATAACCTGTCTCATAACTTTCCTCCTATGTAACCCCCTGTGGCAGTAAAATGCCTTGCTTGGGGCGATATGATTATTAAAAAACAAAATTGAGCAATGACCAGCATTGCTTGTGAAAAATACACAATTATTTAAAATTGTAAATACTACTTAAAAATATTTCTTCTGATTAGTTGAGTCTGGTGTAAGGTCACAGAAGGTGAGTATCAAGTGGGCATTGAACAAAGAACAATAATGAATTCGTGGTTAAGATCAGTTCGCTAATGTCTACCTCGCGAAAATAATTATGATTTTTCTTTCATACACATACCCAGATAGTTTGATAACACTGCTCTTTTTTTTGTTGACATTTTCCTTTTGCGATAACCAGTCAGTTAAATGCCATACGTGAAACACGCTTGGGCGATCATGTCTCTTTCGAGACATGACTAACTGGGCAGAAGATTATCCCGCAGTAGGTCGCCATTGCTTTCTGCGGTAGACTGGTTGCCGACCAAGGCTATAGAACCCAATCTGTCCTGTTATTTAACCCATAACTGAAAGGAAGAGACGGATTAATACCTTTCCTAAGGGGATTTGCGCGTAAGTGAATGCAATGAATTCAACTGGAATTCGAACTCGGCTCCCCGATTTCTCGTTCCAAGCCGATATCCACTGCACCACAACGCACATCCTTTGCGATAACCACGATGCCTAAATATTTTCAATGCATATCAGTTTGATATCTTTTTCTTTAAACTAGCAATGTTCCTTTTTTTTTTTTTTTAACTAATCTTCTTCCTTGCGTGCTGGTCATATTCTGAACCTATTACCTGTGCTGACCTAAACCCGCCAACGTTTCAACTTAAAGAGGGACCACCAGCCTCCAGCATTTCCCAGTCGCACTGGTGCCAACAATCTTCCAAAGTTGGTGGGGACTGATCGAGTGGTCGCCTCTGTGTCGAAAACATGAAAATTAACACAAGGCTTCAAGATTATGAATTGTTTACGAGTACAAAATTGGGAGAAATATGTTGTCCGAAAAATCGATATGGACATAGCATATGCAGAAAGGCCAACAAGCAAAAAGAGAGAGAAAGAAAGATATACATATAGAGAACAGAGACTGATAGAGACAGAGAAAGAACTGACCTTTCCTTTCTAGTTGCAATAACATTTTCTTTTACTTATAAATATACATCTATCGTGCCAAACAAGTGACTTTTACGAGGATAAGACTAACGACATTTAAATCAAGTAAGAAACGCTATCACTTTCAGTCAATGATCATTAAAAAGTATTACTTTGGCGTGTCTTCTTCTTCTATGTGCCGTGTCCGTTTAGGACGTGATCAATCATGACCATCTTCACTTCCCTAGTGGATTTTAGCACGCCTTCTCTTGTTACCTCACTCAAACTCTGCTCTGCTATCCACTTGTTCAAGCCCCTCAAGTACGTCACGCGCTGTTTACCCCTGTCTCTCTTTCCCTCTGTCGGATCTGTGAGTATTAGATTCTCCAAGCCCTTCTTCCTCATTCCATATCCAAGGAACTTCAGCTGTCTTTTCCTGATGTTCAGTATTAGTTTCCTTTTCGTTTCTATCCACATTTTGGTTGCTTCAAGTTTCCTCTTCATCTTTTATATGATTTCCAGTATTTACTGTCATATTGAATCACATAACATTTCAGTAATCTCGTCTTTGTTTCCAGCGGAATTTTTCTGTCTCTCAATACTCTACCCCACTTCTGGAATGCATCTCGGTGTGTCAAGATAGCACTAATAGAGTTACCACCACTTATTTTCGATAACTAACTTTTAAATTAAAAATAAAAAGTTTTGAAACTTTTATTTTAGTTTTAATTGAAAGCTAAATGATTAAATTTACTATTTCCAGTAAGCAAAATACTCTGATTTATTTCAAACAGAAATTATATTGATTGGAATATAAAAGTTCGAGATTTTTTTGTCAATTTTTTAATTTGCAGCCATTTTTGAGCGAGCGACACATTTTTGTAAACAAAAGTTAATACTCGGCTTTAAAAATCTTGCAAAAGTAAAATATACATTTGTGACACATTATGTTTGGAATATTAGCAAATTTTATGTTAAATTAATCTGATTTACACAAATATTACTTATTTATAGCGTGAAATTTAGAATAAAACAATAATAATTTCAAAAATAATTTCATTCATTTATGAATGAGTACTGAAATTAAAAAGAATAAATTTTATTAAATCCGACAATTATGTGATTTTTTCGAGAATTTTCAAATTAATGTGATTGTCACCGAAAAAAAATGGGCAATGTTATCATTACGTTATCCATTGTAAACAGTAGTAACGTTTGTTTAACCGTTAACTCAAATCAAAACAAAATTTTCTGACAAAATTTCGAAAATATTAGAAGGGATTAAAAAAATTTAGAAAATAATTAAAAATTACTTTGAACTTTCCTCTTAATAATAATATAAACATTTTGATGGAAAAAGTTTGTTTTATTAAGTTTGGGGCCTTTTGTATTCATACTATGTTATTTTTTAAGCGATTTAGTGGAGTTACCTACACTAATATCACACAGGAGCATTCTTTTATGGACCAATTTTTTTCAGGAAGTGGACAATCACGGTTCTTCTGAACTTCCTTATTGGTCTAAGTAATTCTTTACTGTCTCTTTGGCTAGTAAGTAATAGGTTTGTGTTGTGGGTTGTGTGATCTCAACTAAGATCAAATATTGCTGGTGATTATCGATCAATTTACCAAAGATCGTTAGAGAGATCAACTGTAGTTACTTGCTATTTCACTTGTTTTCAATATATCCTGCATATGTTAAATTCTCTTGACCCACTTTATGTCAACAATCTTGTTATATCTTATTTTTCTTTCTCTCTGCCTTAGCAACTGTCTTCATACCTGTGTTTCCGTCCTTCTCTTGCCCTTTCTTTGACACTGTAGCTGGGCCGTCTTTCTCTTCGCTCTCCCCTTCCCTAAACTTTTGCTCCTATGTAACCCCCTGTGCATCAGTGGCGGTACCGTCTTGCTTGGGGTGAAATGATAAAAAAATCTATATTATCTTTATTCTTTCTATTTTTTCCGACGTCCTCGTCTCTTGCGTGTTATACCCAGATTGTTCATAGCATTTGTCGATAGAAGCACATCTTTACCTCTACAAGTGTCTCCTTCACGTATGAGGAAATTGTGCAACATTCACTGCCATTGGTCGATAGCTAATGTGAAGGTTCAAATCAACATTAAGTTTGCTACGTTCCTGAACTAAGAAAATATTGAATATCTCTGTAGCATTACAAAACTTTGACTCGGTAAGAACAGATTTTTTTATCAAATAAATACAATTACAAATCACATAGTGCAGATAATTGGAAGCAATTCAAGTGAACGACTTAACGATAATATGTATCAATTTTGTGTACAATATATATATATATATACATATATATATATATATATATATATATATATATATATATATATATATATATATATAAGGTATGCATTCTGGTGCAGTCGATAATGTCATAGAATAAGAAATCGGAGAGCCGAGTTCGAATTCCAATTGAATTTATTGCATTCACAAATACCCTCACCCTCCATCTATGGGTTAAATAACAGGAAAGATTGGCTTCGGTAACCTTGGTTGACAGTCTGTTGTAGAGAAAATGGCAGCCTACATCGGGAAAATGTTCTTCCTAGTCAGTCATGGATTGAAAGAGACACGATTACCTAAACGTGTATCACGTATGAAACTTTTTAACTAATGGATATATATATATATATATATATATATATATATATATATATATATATATATATATCTAGGTACACATAGTAGGCAGTGCCAATTTTGAATAAAATATGAAACTTAACTTTTTTTTAATTAAGTTTCATATATATATATTTCTTCATATCGTACACCCGGATAAAATTATAGCAAAAAACAGTTTTAAAATTGTGATTTGATTGTGTGACAACATATATAAGTGGGAAATACTTTGAAAATCAGACGATGACAATAATACGTTTGAATGAATGAATAAAGTTTTAGTATATTGAAGTCAACATTTATACTTTAAATCAATCGGCAGGCCATATAGTTATTTCAACTAGATAACGCATCACTCAATTAATCCCAGGCCTAACCATGCATTTTTTGTAGAACGAGTTGTCATTGGCCTTAAAATACGCCTCAATTTCCGATATCACCTCTTCATTGATGCCAAACCTCTTTCCCTGGAGCAAATGTTTGAGGTCTGCAAACAGCCAGTAGTCGCTCTGGACCAGATCTGGGGAATAGGGCCGATGTGGAAGCAATCCGAAGTGCAATTCATGTAGTTTGCCATCGTTGCAATCGACTTATGACATGGTGCATTGTCTTGGTGAAAAATAACTTTTTCTTCTTCATTCATGGCCATTTTTTGGCAATTTCTTCCTTCAAACGAACCAATAATGCTATCTAATATTTGCTATTCATGGTTCTTCTTTTTCAAGGTAATTGATGAACAAAATATCTTCCACATTCCAAAATACAGAGGCCAAAACTTTGCCTGCTGATGTTTGCATATTTGGTCGCTTTGGACAGCTTTCATCCGCTGCTGTCCACTCAGCTGACTACCAGTTTGACTCTAGAGTAATGTGGTGGATCTATAATTTTATCCATTGTCAGATATTTACGCAAAAACTCCTTCTATATATATATGCACGTGTGTACCTGAGTGTGCAAAATATGTAAAATAGTTTGGACAAAAATAAAATAAAATATTAATAATTGAGGGAAGAATCTATTGTGCCAGTACAATCAGGTTTGGTGATTTGCTTCCCTCGAAAAATAAAACAACTGAAAGCTTGAAAGCAAGCACGCACACACTTGTATATATATATATATATATATATATATATATATATGTGTGTGTGTGTGTGTGTGTGTGTGTGTGTGTGTTGAATATATAAATCGAAATCCGAGAAGATTAACAGTCTTCTTCAGGGAAGCTTGTTAAAGTGAAACATGTTAGATTTATGATACTTTTTTCTACCTGTTCTTATATATATATATATATATATATATATATATATATATATATATATATATATTGATTCTACCATGTGGCGTCTTCCGGTCGCGTAATAATTCGTTTACAAATGTAAAATATTCAAAAGTTCTACAATATAATTGTATTGAACACTTTTTAATACAAATGAGCACTGATCTAATTTTATCATTTCCAAAACCTAAGTAATTAAAAAATCAATATATATATAATTGTTCTTTCCTTCCATATATCATATTGTGAGATCATAAATCTGTATCTATATGCCTGTTCACTGGGTGTAAAGATATTCGATAAATTCTAATAAAGATATTCTAATATTTTGAGTAAAATTCACCCCTTAGATATTAGATAATTTTCCCAGGCTTTCGTAGGCATTGTATGCTTGTAAAGTATTCGGTAAACAATTTTTCTCTCTCTCTTCCTCTGTCTCTGTCTGTCTGTCTCTGTCTCTTTTTATATCTCTCTCTCTCTCTCTCTCTCTCTCTCTCTCTCTCTCTCTCTCTCGGTACTTCTTACAAATTTTGACGGTCCACTTAATCTTTGTCTGGTAGCATAAAAGGGAAGCCAATGACTCTTGTCATTAAATATGTGTCGCATTCATAGAAACGGACAGCCGACTTTCGCTGAATTTCCGAACTGATCGATATTCGCCAATTTATCTTGGATGTCCCTATTCAGGACATTGTCCCCACGTACACACAGGCGGTTGTCATGGATCCTGGGCGCGTTACAGATTCTAGGAAAAATCAAGGCATAAAATTGGAATAGAAAGACGCCTTTTCTAGCATATTACAACGTCAAAAGCGACAAAGATAAGAAATTTGGAAGCGTTGTGGGAAAGGAAAAATGTTGGTTCGGCTGTCATGATAGAAGGGTTATGACAAAAATAAGCAGAGAATGAATCTCTCAAAAATAAATGTTTGCTCAGAAAGTTCAAATAAAAAAAAAGCTTGTTGAAGAGGAAATTATATCCTCAATGGTTTGTGCTAAAGACACTTGAAAAGAGATATGGAATTTCTAATTATCGCAAATATGAACGAAAAGATTTTAACAAAAACGAATATAAATATGACACAGCTGACCATTTTAATGTAACTAGACATGTTTGTTTATAGTCCAGTTGACAGTCATCTCTAGTCTTTTAAACAGAAATGGATATTTATTGTTTGCTTCCTCTTTAGGATTGGGTTTCAAGCTCTTTCTAAACTATTTTCATTCTCTGTCCTTCCTAGTAGTCAGCTGAGTAGTGGCATACCTCTTTGCTTAAGGGTGAGTTGATTAAAAATTTGTAAATGATGGGGAGAAATGAAATGTGTTCCATTAAGAATTGTATAAATAACGACTATTTGTTCTGAAATGAAGAGCTGTCAGCAGATTACAATGTGCAATCGAAAGTGGTAGAAGAGGTTCTATAGATGGCGTGAACTGAACATTTTCCACAATATAGAGGTGACAGTTGCATCCATCATTGTCGGCGTGACTGGCTTATCTGTTACGCTCAATGGTGTGTAGGGTAGCATTTTTCCTGTTTCCGTAACAACGGTTGTTAGTCCTGCGCCTAACCCACAAACCTGGAGAAAGTGATTTTTTTAAGCGTACACGGCCGAAAGTAATGGACACCCAGTGAGGATCGAACTCACTACTCAATTGTATTGATTCAAACGAGACAAGCTTGCTAACCATTAAACCACCGCTAGATGCCGACGTAACATGAAGCGTCTCCAATATCTTTTCAAAGAACGAAGAAATGGATATCTAAGGAACAAACAGCTCTTCTTTTGAATGTGCGCATGATGTATGGTTTATTAGGACAGAAAGGTAAATTGACGTGTCAGTTTAAAATTTCAGCCCCAACCGTTGCTTTCGCTTTCATAGGCTTGGAACGGTATGAATATATTTTTCTCACCTATCCAAGAGTTGATAGAAGGCTAGGCAAAATTATCTTGCCTTGGTTGGCAACCAGTTTAAATTCCAAACCGGTATAGTGTAGGACTAACAACTTCACCCTATAAAAACCTACTCTAGTGTAGGCACAGCAGTTACACCTAGCATGGTGAGACTAAGGCCTTATGCACTGTAAGGAAGTTTGGCATAAACACATATACGAGCATTATTACTAATAAGGATATTGGCATACCGACGTAACGAGGAAACGTGTTGACATTAAATCGTCATTGAAAGTCGTAAGATAATTACGGTGGAGACAGGACGCACACAAGTTCAAGAATATGAGGTTGTTTACTTTGTGCATCGTGTATCGATTTATCAAATCATTCATAGTTGAGTTAATATCACTTAATAAGTTTTACTAATTTCCTTTCTCCTCATATCTATCGTTACTTTTCTAAGAACACCAACATTATGATAAATAAAAATCTAATCTTGCTTTTCTTAACTTCATCGTTAACTTTGATGGGCAAACCTGAAAAGTAGTTCATATTTCGTAACTTATTTTTACTTCTAATCTATGCTACCTGTTTAGAAGTCGTAAATTGCAAAAAAAACACGTGATGTTTGCCATAACAACGAGAAGAAAGATAAACCTATCTCTGAGGATTAAACCTTAGCACTGGTTAATAAGACATCTCTGTTAAAGAGAACGTATACAAGTAGATATTAACAGAATTTACCCTAAAAAGCGAGCTATCTCGGCATTTTCTGACGAAGTGATTTCAAGACTAGGGAAGTACTAAATTGGCGAGAAATGGTAAAACAATTTAGGGGTTCATCAATGTTGTGGATTGTTGTTGAGAAACCACACAAAATAATAAATAACAAAAACAGATATGGAGATAGAAAATGTAAGTTATATTGAACAAAAATATACAAACTGGAACACGGGTTAGTCAATTCAGAAATACCATTAGTAGAAAGAATATATACAGTCTTGTAGTGAAGAAGTATGTCCGGGTAATGAGTCTATATCCAAAACAACTCCAACTTAATATGCACCAACTTACTGACCAACTAAGCGGCTTTACAACTACTCAACTCTCTCTAACAATCACTGTATTTACTAACCTTCCCACGCAAGGCCGGATGTGACACATGGTCATTTTAAAGTGGGTATTCCCGGCCATATAGCCGGGCCAAAAATATGTCTGTCTATTTTTACCGAGTCGTGGTTCTACCCTTCGGCGGAACCACGACTGGGTTATTGCTCTCTACTCGGAAGCAGAGAGCGCCCTCTGCCCGAAGGCAGAGTGCTGACAGTGAGAAATGCCGCCGCAGCGAGCAAACGCTTTGGCAAACACTGTATTTACTAGCCTTCCCACGCAAGGCCGGATGTGACACATGGTCATTTTAAAGTGGGTATTCCCGGCCATATAGCCGGGCCAAAAAAAATGTCTGTCTATTTTTACCGAGTCGTGGTTCTACCCTTCGGCGGAACCACGACTGGGTTTGTGCTCTCTGCCCGAAGGCAGAGTGCTGACAGTGAGAAATGCCGCCGCAGCGAGTAAACGCTTTGGCAAACACTGTATTTACTAGCCTTCCCACGCAAGGCCGGATGTGACACATGGTCATTTTAAAGTGGGTATTCCCGGCCATATAGCCGGGCCAAAAATATGTCTGTCTATTTTTACCGAGTCGTGGTTCTACCCTTCGGCGGAACCACGACTGGGTTTGTGCTCTCTGCTCGGAAGCAGAGAGCGCCCTCTGCCCGAAGGCAGTGAGCTGACAGTGAGAAATGCCGCCGCAGCGAGCAAACGCTTTGGCGAACACTACCGTTCTCTGTAGAGGCAGGATTATATGTACACATCAGGCGGGTCCATTCTTATGTGCAAAAAGTGGTGCTCCCCAACAATCAATAATCAGTAAGATCGTAGACTGATGATGATTTATAATACCCACTTATTTTAAACAATAAACATTTTTTAACATGTTTTGATGATATCCCCCAACAAGACGATAATGCTAAAAAGACACAAACGATGAAAGGGGTGGAAAGGAAAAAGACTTTAGGGAGGAGAAAGGACAATAAAAGAACAGTAGTCAGAAATACAGAAAATAGTGATTGATTTTGCTTTTAAATAATTGAAGATTGTAGGTGACAGAAAAGCAAAAAACAGAAAAAGAACTCTACAAGCGATCAAATAAATTATTAAAATTATTGCAATTATCTATTTCAACAACAAAACGATGAGACCTAATTGACAATCTGGTAGTAAGCCTAAATTCGTGAAGAGATCTCATTAGAAAAATTGCCATCAACATATTTATAGAAAAGACGAAGAAAAGCCATAACACTGAGGTGGGAAAGGGAAGGTCGTTCGCATAGGCTCTATCATTCCAACTACAGCAGATTCCTTTTAGCTAGCTAACTAAATAACTAGCTAGCTAGATAGATAAATATGAAAAAACAGACAGACAGACAGATAGATAGATAGATAGATAGATAGATAGATAGATATGAACAGACTGAGATAGATAAATAGATAGATAGATAGATATTGCACACCTGACACTGACACTTAACTTACTTGTTATCAATAAATGCCAGAAAACATCAAATCGCTATTTCGTAAGCTTAGTTTTACCTGACGTAAATATAACAAAGCGTGTCATTGATAATAGAGCTAGCTATTCTGTCGCAAGAATTATCTGCAAAACTGTCTCTTACAATCATTTCTTAGGAGATACATCCAACCAATGTATACCACCCTGAGAAAAAAAAAGACACTTTCACAATCGGCTTACATGTGTCTAACATATGTCAAGTTTTATGATGAAACGGTTTAAAAGAAAAAGTGAAGAGTAGATAAAAAAATAATCCGAATCAATTTATATTCGTTGTCAGAGTTGCCTTTTCGAAGACTTAATGACAAGAACATTTTTCTATTGGAATATAAAATAATCAGCCGGAATTAGAAAATATCAAACAGTATAGATATTTGGTCATTGTAGTCAGTAAAGGTTCTACTCTGAGCTTGTATCTCATAGTCGCCGCCGCCGCCGCACAGGTCTGAATGCACGCACGGGAGCACATCGTTCATAACTCACCAAACAGTAACAGGAATATTTTATTGAATTTATTTTAGTTTTAGACCAGTCATGTCTGGTGACTATCACTGAAGATTTTAAAATTTTTGTTGATTTTGTCACGTTGTTGCCTGGATAGTTTGAATTCTTTGCCGATAAATTTATGTCCTCTGCATTGTGTCAAATTGTGTTGTTTCTGAATTTCAACACTTTCCAACAGACTGTAGAACTATTTTCGTATAGACAATTGCATTCCTGTTACTATAGCAAAAACGTAGATTCTGAATGAGGAAATAGATAGACAGAGAGATAGAGAAATTGAGAGCGAAAGAGAAAGATGAATGAAGAGAGAGAGAGAGAGAAAGAGAGGGAGAGAGAGAAAAGAGAAAGAGGGGATTTTGCTATGGTCAACGTTTTTCCCGTCATGTTCCATTTTGTATTAATTTAATGTCAAGTTAGATTGAGAAAATGAAATGGCATATTAGAAGAGATGAATTCCGTATTATAATTATATATATATTTATTCTGTAGCAATTTCATAGTAGATATTTGATTTCAAATGACAGCAACCCACTCTTTCAACAATATTGTTTTTATTTTTACTTATTTTAATAACGCTGTAGTCTGGATTGATTTGCTTCTTGTCATATGCTATTGTTACATTTTATGCCAACAATCCCAAGTTGTCAGCAAAAAGTGATAGAAATTTTCCTCGGCAATCTCTTCAGAATTTTCAAAATTCTAAAAGTGATGAGGAATATATTGACGCAGTTCCTTTATTGGATCTTCAACACTTTCCTCTTCTTCGCAAAAATCCTTGAGATTATGGTTAATAATCTCAATCATATATTATTCCTTTCGCATTTCTTGTCAAGCATGTCATGCTTTGTTTTAATATTATTCCATTAATTTCAATGGTTTTAATTCATTAATATAAGTGTAAGTCATTTAAGATTTCATGAGCTTCTTAAGTATCCTCACCGATCTTTACCGATCTTTACCGATCTTTACCGATCTGCAATGCATCAACTCTTCTTCTTCTTCTTCTTCTTCTTCTTCTTCTTCTTCTTCTTCTTATGCCGTATCTCTTCAGGACGTAGGTGTTTATGGAATTCCACTTGACCCTGTCTCTTGTCGCTCTCAATATTTTTCTCTTGGTATGTCTCCCAACCCCCACTCCGCCATCCATTTTTTCAGACCTATCAGATATCCCCCGCTCTGCGTTCCCCTATCTCTCTTTTCTTCTATCCGTCCTTTGAGTATTACATTCTCTAGGCCTTCTTTCCTTAGGAACCTCAGATGTCTTGTCTTGATGTCAAGTAAGTTTTCTTCTCTCTAACGTTTTTAAAATGTTGGCCACACTTATAAATAACACTAATATGAATATTCTTTGCATTAATTGTTATTTTCTCTATAGAATGGATAACTGTCGACTTTCATTACAGATTAGTAGTCTGTTTCTTTTAATTACAGTAACGATGTTCTCTGGATGGTTTAGATTTTTAGTCGGATTTTTAATTATTCCTTTCAAAGCAAGTCTGCAAAGGGTAAAAAGCTGTTGCAAGCACGCTAACAACATCTGAATATGTGGCATTCATGCCAACGACATCTGAATATGTTGCAAGCATGCCAACATCTAAATATGTTGCAATCATGCCAACAACATATAAATATGTTGCAATCATGCCAAAAACACCTGAATATGTTGCAAGCATACAAACAACATCTGAAAATGTTGCAAGCATATCAGCAACATCTGAAAATGTTGCAAGCTTGTCAGCAACATCTGAAGATGTTGCAATCATGTCAACATCTGAATATGTTGCAAGCATACAAACAACATCTGAAAATGTTGCAATCATGCCAACATCTGAATATGTTGCAAGCATACTAACAACATCTGAAAATGCTGCAATCATGTCAACATCTAAATATATTGCAAGCCTGCCAACAACATCTGGAAATATTGCAAGCATGCTAACATCATCTGAAAAAGTTGCAAGCATGCCAACAACATTTGAATATGTTTGCATGCAAACCAACATCTGAATAGGTTGCAAGCATGCCAACAAAATCTGAAATTGTTGCAATCATGCCAATATCTGAATATGTTGCATTCATGCCAACAACATCTGAAAATGTTGCAATCATGCCAACAATATCTGAATATGTTTGCAATCATATCAATATATGATTGCTTTACCTGTTGTTTTCATATTCTACATTCTCTTTTCCTTTAACATAAAAAGCAAAATATTAACCATTGTTTGGCATTTTTCTCCCATCATGTGTGAAC
Source organism: Ascarosepion bandense (assembly GCA_037127315.1). Taxonomy (NCBI): domain Eukaryota; kingdom Metazoa; phylum Mollusca; class Cephalopoda; order Sepiida; family Sepiidae; genus Ascarosepion; species Ascarosepion bandense. The sequence goes on from JBBBDQ010001707.1 coordinate 2,230,861, forward strand.
ATCTATTCATACTTTCAAATATTTTCTAATACTTTTTTTTATTATGCGATTGAACAGCAAACTATAGTATTTCATAAATGTTTTTCATGAAAATTCACTTTTCCCAATTTTTCTTTTTAATTTTCTTGGATATTCTATATATTATTATATTCTTATATATTATATATATACAAATGGTTTTCTGGGTCAGTTCTCGAATGTTTGCACAATTCTTTCCTAAGTCAGAGAAAGAAGAAAAAATATAACTTGCAAGCGAGAAAATAATGAGAGAAAAGAATTAAAAAATGAGAGAAAGAAAGCAGAGCGAAAAGAAAAAGTTACAAATTGTTTATTCTAGAATTTGGACGTCGAACCGAAAGAAAACACGGTTCGAAACTGCGCCAATTATGAGTTAAAACCTTAATCACTGAGTTGTTCCTATTTCTCATTTCACAAGTGAAGTCCTATTTTTCTTGTTTACAACTATTCGATGCGATCTTGCTTGGATCAAGTAGACGCTCTCGTCGTAAGTCCTAGAGTATCTTTATCTTTTCTTGGATAACTTTCTTCTGATATGATTTGTTTACACAATCAAACCCAAGACGATATTTTATTCATTTACATATTCGAACCACATTACCTGATGGTTATCTATGAGGTTTCACTAACAGCCATCCTCTCAAGTTTCCTGGTGGTTCTCCTATTGTTATCCTAACCATTCTTGAATTTCCAATTCCTATCATCTTGTTTCCAGTGCTAAAATTACTTTATGGACAATCCACATCCTGGACTTTTACAGGTATTATTATTATTATTATTATTATTATTATTAATATTATTTATATGTAGTAGTAGTAGTAGTAGTAGTAGAAGTAGTAGTATTAGTATTATCTTTTTCCTTATCTTTTCAATGTATTATTATTATTATTATTATTATTATTATGTTGTCATTTCAATTCGATTTCTGCTATGGTCGCACTACCTACCAAGTCTGCGGGAAGACTAAAGGCAGGTCGAGGTGTGTTGTTATGACTCCATTTCATGCTTTGTCTATCTCCCTTAATATCTCTAGGGTTACATAGACAAATTTCTCCTTAGTGTGTGGGCTGTACTTAACAAGATAATTTTTTGTATATCTCTTAAGCGGGGATTTCCAGGGATTCTTTTAATGTGTTGCTTTGTTCCACTTTTTATCATTCCAAGAGCACCTACTATCACTGATACGATTCTTGTTTTCAATTTCCACATTTTTTCTATTTCAATTTCCAGGTTTTTATATTTTGACAGTTTTTCGAATTGCTATGTTACAATCCGCTGGACAAACCATAATAATAAGCAAGTTTTTTCTTTCTGGTTTTTAACAATAATATCCGACCAATTTGCTTCAATTTTTCTGTCTGTGTAGATGGTGTAATCCCATAGAATGGTGACATTTTCTATTTCTGTAACCGGTGCTGGGTAATGTTCATACCAGTGTTTGTTTACATATTTTCCATAGTGTTTGCACATTGTCCAATGTAAATAATGCCCCACTCTATCGTGTCAACTTTTATATTGATTTGGGACAAGTACAGAATATCCTGAGATTAGATGGTCTATTATTTCTTGGTATTTATCACAGAACCTGCATTTTGGATCCATATTATTATGTATAATATTTGCCTTAAAGTTCCGAGTGAAAAAAATTTGGTCTTGCGCTTCTTCTTCTTCTTCTTCTTCTTCTTCTTCTTCTTCTTCTTCTTCTTCCTCTTCCTCTTCCTCTTCTTCTTCTTCTTCTTCTTCTTCTTCTTCTTATTATTATTATTATTATTATTATTATTATTATTATTATTAATGCTATGGTACCTTTCTTTTTCTGTGTCTATTTTATTATTTTGACATATTTTAAGAGCAATTTGTTGTGAATCATTTGGCATTGTGTTCCCTGAAAAGCATCCTTATTCCTCAGAGTATTTTTGCCGAAATTGAAAATAATGAGATCCGCAACAGTGGGCTGGATTATTGTTACATGAACCCCAGCAAAATATACGAAATTCTGTTTTATGTGAATCGCATACGCAGCATTAACCATTAATGATATTATCAGTGTATTTATTTGAAATACTTTTATAATAATATGCTACAAAGCACGCAGGCATACTTCTCACTCATTTTAAAGTATAATACAATACATATATCTTCTGTTTCTTTTTATATGATCTTGAGCCAGACTTAGTAATTGTCTATGATAAATCAATTATTGATAACTTTGTTCTGCGGGTGTGGTTAATGCTTCCATATTATCACCATACCAAATACAGTGAATAGCTATTTTTCAGCGCGCCCACTTCGTTACAAAGTATGACACAAGGTCGATGTTTAGCATCGGTTTACCAGCAAAGCCGTGGAAATATTGCTTAAGTCCCTTCGATACTTTCTCTTTTGAGCACGCCTCAGGTTCCGGGTAATAAATTCAGCCCACTTCAGAAAGAAAGGTACTTCCTGGAAGGAGGTTCCCTGGGGACTGAGCTTAACATTTTTTTCCCTCTCTAAACTCCGAAAGGCTATGTATTCCGTTGTGATTTATTAGGCAATGGTGTTGTAAACCATTGCCCGCCTTGCCGACCAGTTTGCTTATATAATAATTGTCATACTCATTGTGTACAAAATTATTGCAATATACTGTTTGACAAATTAATTTTAAATGTAATTTTAAACACATGATTCTTTTTAAAGAAAGGGTCTCATGACACTCAACGCGGAAACATGAGTTAAACAATTTTTTTCTAATTTTTTAAAGGGTGTGACCGGAAAATTGCTGCAATTTTTTTAATTCCTCGCATGCACGTTGTTTTGGGTTTTTTCGACTGCACAACATAGTAAGGTCAGTTGGGCACCGTTAGTGAAGAAAAAGAGCACAATGACGCTATTCACTTCTCCAGAAATTTGGAAACAGCTTGCTGTACTGCTTGGCATTCGCATCGCAAACTACAATACTGAAGAGCGTTTGGGTGTTAATCTAAGGAGAGTGCAAAGCATTGATAAAGATTTGGATGAGTTTAATGGTGATTACGAAGGTGTTTGTAGCGATCACTATTCATGGCGACGTTATGCCTCCATTCATAATTCAAACGATAATTTATCCATCGTAACGTGTATATAAACTGAATATTATATAAATAAATATCGATGTTTCTTAGTTGAAGAAAATGAAAACTAGAATTTAATGTAAAGATATCATTAATTATCGCAGCAGGCCGGTCATCGAAATCATTAAATATAGAAAGTGTCAACAACAATTCTCTGACGTGAAAAGATAACATTAAGAGATTTAATATAAAACTTTATGTTTTATTATTTGCAGTTAATTTCTTTTTCCAGAACCTCTAAATAATTTTATATTCCAAAGTTGTGACGCAAATATGTTTGCTTTATTGTTACTTCTTTATTTGTTTTCTTTTTTTTTTCAATCATTGTGGACTTCTCGTGATTGCGAACTTCATTTGAGTTGCATCTATTAATTTGAAACCGTTGCTGTAAGATTGGAATAAACACAGGGAATATCTATGTCTCATCACGGCAGATTTATGTAATGTTCATACACGAATAGAATGTATTTCCAGTAACTTTGGTCTGCTTGTTTCTCAATGGTGATCTTGATGAAATTCCCAAAGTCAACCAATCCTTTTTCACTCTCAGAACACAGATAATCTACGGCAGGGGTTTTCAAACTTCTTAACTTACGGACCACTTTATATTTCACTATAAACGCTTATGAAATTTATGCATAAATTTTTACTAAAAATAGCTTATAGTTTTGCATTAACGTAGTAAAAACTGGTTTTAAGCTTACTTTAATTGATAAATTTAAATTTTCATTTGATAACATTAATAATTAAAAATAAATATCTAGCCATTGAAAATTTATACTGTGAATTTCACGTGATGAGTTAATCCACGGACCCCCTATCTTATCCTTGCGGACCCCCTATGGTCCGCGGACCACAGTTTGAAAACCTCTGGTTTATGGTGCTAAAAGGGAAGGTCATTTTTGATTGGCCCCGATGAATAAATTTTTCAAGAAAAAGAAAAAAGTAATTAATCTCTATATTTTATTTAGAGAACACATGAATGAATGATTGAACTTAGATAATAGATATAAAAGATTATTTCAAAAAGTTTTTCATGATTTTTAATTTGAAAATTAAACATCAATTTGCGATTGAATTCCATTGTTGATTTCAGTTGATGGATGTTTTTTTCTGAAATTTAAATAAATTCTTAATATCGAAATTCGTATAAATAAATTGAAAATTTAAAAAAGTATTCTTGAGTTAATAAAAACAGCGAGAAAGACTGGAAAACTACAGAATTTGTCTGCTAGAAATTTCAACGAGCGAACAAATATGGTCATAAAATTAGAAAGTAGATCATGAAAGTGGTTTATCGAGAAATCACTGTGAGTGATCGAATGTGACAAATGTGGTTTGTGAAGTTTCCCGATGCTCTCTGATCAGAAAAAAATCACTGAAGGGAACAAATAAATATACAAATGAAACGGTTCTGTAGACACACACACACACACACACACACACACACACACACACACACATATATAGCGAGATGGATAAATTGTCGTCTACATTGTGCAAACATGAAAATAACACTGACATCTCACTTTAACAGATATATTTACACAGCTACACAAATATATCTTGCAATATTAAAGAGTAAATTTATTTACTAAAATAAAATTGGCTTCAACCACGGTCTCTAGACGACTTCGCAATCCCTTGCATCATTTCTGGGCGGTATCCTTGTTTGAGTTGGTTAATGCTGCCATATGCTACCTTCATTACATCATTGGTGCTACAAGGAGTTTTGTTAGTTTTTCGCTCAACTGCGCCCCACGCAAAATAATCAAGGGGGTTGCAGTCTGGGGAGATAGGTGGCCAGATAAAAGGGGTAGTGTGGTCACAGAGGTTGTCTGATAGCCATTACTGTGTTCTCCTGCTCGGGTGACGTGGTACAGCGTCCTGTGGCTAGACATTGTGTCTTGCAGTAGCCATCACCCATGATCAACTGACCCTACTATACCGTGCAAGTGGAAAAAAATTACAAAACAAATGAAACGCAAGCGCGAAATGAGAAATATAAAATGACGACAATTTAAATATTGCAGTAAACATATATATATGTAAGAAAGATTAAGGCAGACACGTTATTTCATGGTAAATCGGAAATTTACGCTTATTTCAGGCGAACCATCATCAGCTTCCGTCTTTATTTTGCAAAAGATTTTACACGAATGAGTTTCACAAATCTGATGATGGTTGGCCTGAAATAGGCCTATACTTCCGATTTACCATGAAATAACGTGTCTGCCTTAATTTTTTTTATATTTGCTCTATATGTATTTATATACATATATATTTAGAGCTCTCTTAGAGAGTTATCCTACCACTGTATGTACAGGATACTTCTTTGGATTCTTCTATGCCCACACTGCATGCTGATATATATATATATATATATATATATATATATATATATATATATATATATATATATATATCTGAAGTTTCTAAATTAACACCAAAATATTGTAATAAGAATCTGAATCTATTTATTTGCATCCTGTTTGCGAGAAATAAATTAAATATGTAATTCGAGTACAATTTATTCATAGTTTTTTTTTATAACCGCGTGTACATTACCACGTACCAAAGCTCATCAACTAATAATTAAAAACCTGGCCATATATATATATATATATCGTTTCTATACAGTATAAGTATTCATACACAAATATATGAGATGTGCGTGTGTGTGGTTGTTGTGTGGACGTGTATATATGTGCTTCCGTATACACGCACACACGCGCGCACACACACACACACACAGATATATATATATATATATATATATATATATATATATATATATATTCGTGCAGCTTGATGTAATTGGTATTCTTATAAGTCAGGCCCATAACCGCAAACAAAAAGAATGTTCAACTAAAAATCTAAGAATCTTATTTTCATTCTCGCTCGATCCTTTTCAATGTTAATTAATCTTGATAAACATCACGAAAGATGCTACGACGTTGTGTTTGATGAAATTCCTCCAACACAAAATTATTTCTCCCTTCTCGAATTTTATTACAAAAGGAAACTGTTTCTTCGTTGCAGAGAAAAGCAGTAAATATTAGACAGAATTGAATATATTAATTTATATAACTTCTGTCATGATTCACTTCTATAGAAACAGGCTCTCATGAATAAAATCTTTTGTGGTTTTCGAGAAACTGGAGTTGAAGAAGTTGTCAATAAATGCACATTACTTGCAGACACAGACGAGAAGGTAAACTTCTTTCTTAATGAGGCCTGATTCCCTTCTCGCAAATGATCGGAATTCTAATTCAATGTTCACGTTTACGAATTTAATTAGTGAAAAGTTTAAAAATACAGAAAAGACTGAAATTACTTTTACATAAAAAATATTATCATTCCGCTTATCTAAACTTATTTATAAATGGAACTTTGTCTGTGTGTGTGTGTCTGTGTGTGTGTGTGTGTGTGTGTGTGTGTGTGTGTGTGTGTCCGTTACCTATAGACTCCGAAACGGCTGAACCGATTTTCTTGAAAATTTATACAGTTGTACTATAAGCGTCTGCAAGTGTTCTTAGCAAGGCTTTGTGTCGAGGTACCTCCGATAAATATCGAAAATCGATAATCGAAAAAATCGGGTTATAGAAGGAGTGGTCCGATTTTAATCAAATTTGATACACTCATAGACAAAGACATAAGAAACAATATTCAGAAGTTTCAAGGTTGCAGTTCTTACAATAGTGCAGAAAATTTGATATTGATACCATGAAATCAAAATTTGACTGACATCCATTAATTTTTCTTTCAGTCTACGGTTTCGCTTTAACTGGAAACAACTATTGCTTTTTAGTCTTTCGTGCCAACGTTCAAAGAGTCTGAGCTCCAAGACCATGGATTAGTTTTAAAGCTTTCATTACACCCGAGCTATAATGGTAGTAAAAATATTATCATTCCGCTTATTTTTTTCTAAATTTTCAAGATTTTTCACTTACGTCAAGTGCGTGTGTTCATTCCACGTCGGACTTGAAATCAAATGGAATGATATTTTGAGGATATTTTTTCTGTTATTAATTTAATATCTTATTTTTGTTTTACCTGTTTTTTCTAGCTAATCAAATATCGTAAAATGGAACTCTTATATATTTCTATAGTGTAAATAACATGCACAGCAAATAGCCAAGTAATAATCAACATTTGGAACTTCGGATGTTCAAGAAGCCTAATGTAGCACACAAATTACAATATAACAGACTCCTGAATGACCCCAAACTACAGAAAAAAATTGACAATACTAAAAAAAAAACAAAAAAAAAACAAACAAACGAGGGACAAACTCGAAGTGGAAACTCGAAATGGGACACACTAAGAGAAGCCTTAGTGATATCAGCAAATGATATCATCCCAAAGAAAAATGGAAGTAAAAAGAAAAACGAGTGGATCACAAATGAGATCTCGACCGGATGCAAAGGATACAGAAAACAATGCCAATATATAGAACGGAATACTGAAAGCTGCACAAGAAAATAAATGCAGACAGGAAGTATAGTTCAACGAAAACTGTGAAGAAATAGAGAAACTGAGATCATACATATATATATAGATGTGCATAAAAAACAGATAAGTGAACTAAGAGGACAAAAAACATGCTCATGAAGAGAATGCCTCAAATCCAATGATAGAAGCCTCATGTCAGAGAAAGAAAAATACTTCAGTGATGGGACGAATATGTCGTAGATCTCTTCCACGACAAAAGAGAGCAGCCGGCATTGCACAGAAATGTCAAAAAACTGAAAATATTAAAAACCGAAGTGGAAAATGTATTCGCCAAATTGACGAGAAACAAAGCGTCCGGATCAGAAATCATTGTAATAGAGATGCAGGACGACCTATAGGCGATTTCGGCGTAGAAAAGATTACTGAAATAATAAATGAAATCTAGAACAGTGAGACAAAGAGCACTACGATGTAATTCAGTCCGCCATAAATGTAGAAACGATATACTGTACTGCTTTGCATTCGCAGAGGATTCGGAAAGAATTGGGTGATATAATTAATTAATATCAGGGCGTTTAATGTGATCCCGAGTGATGGCTACTGCAAGAGACGGTGTCTGGCCACGTCTGTACCACGTCTGTACCACGTGTGTACCACGTCACCCGCGCAGGAAAACCCAGTCATGGCTATCAGACAATCTCTGCGTCCACATTACCTCATTTATCTGGCCACCTATCTCCTCAGACTGCAATCCCCTTGATTATTATGCGTGGGGCACAGTTGAGTGAAAATCTAACAAAACTCCTTGTAACACCAATGATGTAATGAAGGTAGCATATGGCAGCATTAACCAACTCAAACAAGGATACTGCCCAGAGAAAATGCAAGGGATTGCGAAGTCGTCTAGAAACCGTGGTTGAAGCCAATTTTATTTTAGTGAATAAATTTACTCTTTAATATTGCAAGATATATTTGTGTAGTTTTGTAAAAGTATCTGTTAAAGTGAAATGTCAGTGTTGTTTTCATTTTTGCACAATGTAGACGAAAATTTATCCATCTTGCCACATATAAATATTTAGTGTATTGAGGCAGCAGATAATTTTCGAATCATATACTGTTAAATATAAGAGACAATGAATGTCTATCATGTTTAATCATGAGCCGTTCTAAACATCGTATTTTAGCTTTATTTCAGGTGAAAATAAAGACAAAAATTCTCCAACATTTGACTATTTTTTATTAAGTTGTTTCTAAGTTTTCGGCTCACATGAGCCTTCTTCAGAGAGGTTACAAGAACGTTAACATAAAAACATGCACAATCAGCGATGAGTTTATGCTATATATATATATATATATATATATATATATATATATATATATATATATATATTGTAATGGTTGTTACAATGGTTTATAAATTCATAGTATCACTACACACAAATGTCGCGTTTCGAAGCTGCTAGTGCTTCTCATCGGGTGATAAGTTGAAATGAAAATTTAAATGGTGAAAACATTCCTAAAAAACCTATAAATCCCAATATAAGAAGTAACAAGAAAAAATAAATAAGGAACCTGTCTTAAGCTAAGCTATCTCTCCTAATCTAAGCCCACATTCACTTAAACATCATATCACCATAAATAAACCGTTTTCACCATTTAATTTTCATTTTAACTTATCACCCGATGAGAAGCGCACATAGCAGCTTCGAAACGCGAATATTTTTGTGTAATGATGCTATGAATTTATAACCCATTGTAACAAACATTACAATATAATGCTCTACGTTGCATAAAATATATAAAAGTACTTATAAAAGTAAATACATGAACAGTAGGTAAAAAAAAACTCCGTGTTCTTCAACTTTGATACACTATATATATATATACAGGAAGACTTAAGCAGATCGATTTTTATAGTACTGTCTAAGAAATCGAGCGTAAACGAATGTGAACCCTCGCGAACAATTAACAATGAACCAAAAAACTCATCATCCGGATTCTGATGAATAAAGCTCACAATGGAATTAAATCAGATAGAAGACATTTCCGGCTTGTCAAAGACACCTGAACTGGGAACGCGATATTTATGCTCCTAATACTATCAGAAAGAGCAATACAATTGGAGGAGGACGTGTGCCTATGTTTTATAGACTACGCAAAAGCGTTCGGAAAAGTACGCCACAGAGATCTGTTCGAGCTGTCCGGAAACGTTAACATATTCGAGAAAAACATTAGAATAATCAAAAACATATACTGGTAAGAAATCGCCTGCATACGGACAGAAAATGAGTTCAGCAGGTAAAATATATATATAGAAAAGGGAGTAAGACAAGGTTGTGTCTTCTCACCGGATTTATGCAACCTATACAGCGAGACAATTCTGTGTTATCTACCAGGATTAGTCTTGTTTGGCGACTAGAATCTTAACAATATAAGATATTCAGATGACGGTGTATTGATAAGGAACATGTTAGGGGAACTACAGGACCTCTTACAGAATGTGGTGAAGGAAAGCGAGAGGAAATAACAAACCATAAACTACAAGAAAACTGAATGCATTGCCATCAGCAAAAAGAGGGGCCCAAGGTGCCAATTAGAAGCCGGAGAAACGAAAGTCAAGAAATTGAATACCTGGAAAAAGTGTTCTAACAGAGGACGGAAAGTGCGACACTGAGATCCGTCGATGTATTGGGATGGCCAAATATGCATTTAAAAAATTAAGCACTGTAGTGAGAAACAGGAAAGTTTTGTTAGAAACAAAGAAAAAAGTACTGAATTGTTACGTGATATCTATCTTCCCATATGGCAGCGTATGCTGGACAATCTCCTCAAAGATGAAGAAGGGACTTGAAGCAACAGAAATGCGGTTTTACAGAAGAATTGTGAGGATACCATGGACCGATCACGTGAGCAACGACGAGGTTTTGAAGATAATGGAAACAAAAAGAAACACCAGGAATAGACAGTTGAAATTTCTGGTACACGCAATAAGGAAGAAGGGCTTGGAAAATTTGATACTCACATGATTGATAGAGATACAGAGGGTCAGTGGAATAGCAGAAGTAGAGCAGCGTTTATGAGAAATACCAAGATAAAAGGTATTAAGAGGTACAAGGGATAGGAAAAGGTGTAGGGTCATGATCGCATACGTCCTGAAGGGACACGTCACATAAAAGAAGGATAATCTATGAACATGATATAATTTAAGAAGTTCAGGTTGTGCTATCTGATGTAATGATCCAAACAACAAAGATCAAGATTCTAGTCAAGATAATCCAACTTCAGAAACTTCAATGTGCAATTATACTTATTTATTCCATAGAAAGTAAAAATGAAAACATGACAGAGGTGATGTTCTTTGTTTATTGATTGAGAAAACGAGAGAAGAAATAAGGAAAAGAAAAAACGTCCTCAAAAGAGGAAAGAGTTAAAAGGCGGACGCGCAGGAACAAATATTCAAAGAATTTAATGAAATTCAAAGAAAACGGCATATGAAAAAAGTAAACGCTATCCCCGCCTGTGGCAAAGTGCGCAACTCCCATAACTTAATTTTTTTTTATTGTTCGTTTCTTATAAACCGATTTCTTCCCATCTAACCTGCTGTAGGGAAAGATGTTTTTCACAGGAGACCTGTTATGTACCAGGTTAAGGACCGAAAAGAACAACACGACCACAAGGGTAGAAACAACAAATATATATTAGGTTGTCGCAAAAGTTCGTAAACACTTGCGAAAAATGGAAATTTTACTCGCCAAGTAATCTAAGGTTACCATAAAACACTTGCAAAAAATTGAAATTTTACTCGCAAAAACAACAAAAATTATTGATCAAAATAAAGAACATCATTTGCCAAGACTTTCTGCCATCGATCAGCAAACTTTCGGATCAGGTCAAAGTACCATTCAGCCGGCTTCAAGTCAAAGAATTCTTGACAGAAAGTGTTACATTGAGCGGAAAAGGCCGTAATCTGATGGAGCACAGTCAGGACTGTAGGCTGGATGTGGCAGAACCTCAACGCCGTCCAGCTCTTAAAACTTGTCTTTGTTCTTCCTGGCGGTGTGTGGCTTGGCATTTCCCTGCTGCATCAAAGCGCGCTTTCGGTTGATCAGAGCCGGGTACTTTTGCTTCAACTTTTCGTAGACCCGCTCAAGCTGCTGATAGCCAAGTTCTGCGCTGATGGTACGACCATTCGGAGCCAACTCAAAATGCACGATTCCTTCAATGTTCCACCAAACGCACAACATGACTTTCTTGCCGAATCGATCTTGTTTTGGAACCGTCAATGTCTCTTGCCTTTTCTGAACCCATCGTTTGTCTCAATTGCGCTGGACCAGATAGACCCATTTCGCAAGTGTTTACGAACTTTTGGGACAACCTAAAATTAACAAGAAATAACAATACAAAATGTGGAAGGTGTTAGTATGACTGTCAGTCTGGTTTGGAGTGAACTACTAACAACTTGACTCTCTCTCTCTCTCTCTCTCTCTCTCTCTCTCTCTCACTTGAGAGGCGTAGTATATATAGTGTTAGGAAGAGTTAATTCTCGAGTTACAGGTAAGGACAATACCTAATCTAGAGATTAATACCCATCAAGGCTTAATGCTTTTGTTTATCCCTTTGCACACTAACTAGTTTTGAATTCAAAGTTGTCCTTCTTCTCGATTATTTGCCAGAAAAGGTTAGAAAGGGTCAACCTGCAATAGCTGGAAAGACGAAGCGGAAAGAAATGATGAATACGTTTTCCAGTTGCCTGTGGTATTTGATTGAAATTGAACGTGATGATTTTGGCCCGAGTTTGAACACGGTTCGCTGATTTCACTACCTGAACTGCTGTCACACTACCAGTCCAATCAAAATAAAATAAAGATGGAATGAGAACGAGATGGAGGAAAGAGATGATGAAATATGCGAATAAATTTGGAAGGTGAAAATAGGGAGAATAAAAGAGGAGAGGAATGATCAGATGTAAAGTATCAAAAAAAAAAAAAAAACGTTAGAAAGATCTTCATCCATTCCCACGCAATAAGACAAACAAACGATACTCTCAAATCTCATCTGCTTCCTCTAATAATACGAGACTTCTCGATCCAATCACGTCATTCTGCTGAATTTACATAAATCCAAGAGACAATGATACGAAGCAAGAAGAAAACATATAATCAAAGAGTTTTAAAGAGGCAAAAATATATACGTAAAGAAAGCTAACGAAAATACCGGTTAGAAGCTTAGGTTAATAATAACAGAAATTAGTTCAACGAATGTATAGAATAATGAAAGTATTTCTTCATAAAATTTTGAACATGGCAAGGATATATAAGCTGAAACCTCTAAATCAACAAAAATGAAGACAGTAATTTCAAAGATATATCGAACAATGAAGATTCTTCGTGTTAACTTTAGTCTATAGATGAGTGCTGAATTGGTACATCGAAACGTTTTTAGAACAAGCATGAAAACCGTTGCAGACAGATTTTCGAAAATTATTTCTTATATATGAAAATGTATCAATATGTTTGTAACCTAGCAAGAAGTTAGTAAAATTTCGAACTGAAAATTTCACTGCATAATTGTCGATGTGTTTTATTAATATTCATGTGTGAATTAGAGGCTGATACAAGGAAGAACATTATACAAGGAAGAACATTATACAAGGAAGAACATTAAATATGTTATGCCATGTTTTGCGTTGTTCTTTCATTAGGCCATGAAATTATTGCCGTCTGAACATGCATCAACTTAATTTCTTCAACTGCATTGAGGCTTACGGCCATATCACGTTAAATACACCGGTTCTCGCTCGATCACCGAAGTTAAGCAACGTTGAGCTTGGTTAGTACTTAGACGGGTGACCGCTTGGGCACACCAGGTGCTGTAAGCATTTAGTGACGGATGTGCATTGTGGTGCAGTGGATATCGGCTCGGAAAGAGAAATCGAATTCCAGTTGAATATCCTGCATTCACTTAAGCACTGGTACCCTTGGGAAAGGTATTAATCCGTCACTTCCCTCCAGTTATGGGTTAAATAACAGGGTAGGACATGGGGACCCTGTCCTTAAAAACAAATCCCAATGAAGCTTGATACTCGAAAAGAAAACAAAAGTATTACTAGACACAGAAACATATAAAAAAAAACAATAAAATTGTTGAAAGAAAAAGGTATTACCAGCAATAAATAAAAAAAATAGTTGGCAATAAATGACCCGCCGCGTTTGATATGCCATAAAACAAACCAATCAACTGTATTGTTTTGTATTTTATATGACGATATTTTTCCCAGTACTGTCTCCAAATAGTTGTGCCTCGATAATCTTTAGAAATATTGAACATAGAAAATAGTTCTGAATGAATCATAAGATAAAGTCATTTGTCTAGGGTTATGATATAGACAGAATAAATATAAAAAAATAATAAAGATATCAGAAAATTCGGACTATTGACTAAGAAAAGCAGAAGACTATAAATAATATTCAGCAGAAAGTAATCGAAGAACAATTAATCGACCCAAGCAAGAATGATTCATGTTGTGTCGGACCCTGTGAGAGTGCGCACTGAAAGAACTACATTCATCTAAGTCGTAGACTTCAGTCGTGTTCGATCATTTGATAATCAAATAACAGTTGATATGTTAGTGTACATAAGATATTAGATTTACACGTCAAATTTGTTAATTATTTTAGTTACATTGTATATGAAAAGAAAGTCACGAAATAATTTATCTCGTTATAGGCGAAATATTTTCTGTAATTATTGGATTATAGTATTGATGTATTTGACTCACTTGTGCTTCTTTACAAAGTTGGACTAAAGGAATCTACACTCACACTTTTCTCTTTTGTAGGTATATATATATATATATATATATAGCTCTGAATTGTAATTGTGTTTAGTGCCAAAATTGCTGTTTTACTGGTGGAAAGGCATTTTAGGTAAGTTGATTTTTTAGTCATAATAAGCTCAATATCAAAGGTAATGATAGAATGTTAATAGAATTAATGCGGAGATATTTGTCACTTAGCTGATCGTTGTTATTACAATCATGCTGATTTGAAAGTTTTCTGAGGCCATTGTTGTAATGTCTTCACACTTCAGGGTCTTTTGTTTTTCTTTACTGCTACTTTTAAATATTTTTGTATTCATGTTTGGTGTAATTTGATATCACGTTTAAAGAGGTCAACGTAACACGATGAAAAGAAGTCAGTTCAACATGATAAAAAAGGAAGAGAATAACTCAACATAAAGCAATTAAGGGAGCGTATGCATAAGCACGCTTAAAAGAGGTAAACAGTATAAAGCAATTAGCAGCCAACAAATCTTACACCACTTAAGAAACAGCGAAAACGAAAAAGAAATTATAAAAAATTCATTAAACAAATTACACCAAAACTCATATTTAATCATTGACAAAATTCTTTTCTAAGTGCATATTCTACGAATCCCTTTTCTCCCCCACCTCTCTCTCTCTCTCTCTATATATATATATATATAGACAAAAACTCTGGCACACAATATTTAACTATCTTTTATTATTTTTTTTTTCAGAATCCTTTTACTGTTTTGTAGGCGTTAAGTAATATAAAAAATGACCATCATTTTTTTTGTTCCAAGCGCTTTCACCCAGTTCTATAACCATTTTCAGGTGTGTTTTTGTCTCTGGTTGTATTATTTTTTCTAGTATTTTGACTGTTATATGTGTAGATTTAATAAGCCGGTTAATACAATTTGAGTAATAAAAAGCCAACAATATGATAACAATATTGACAATAAGATTGATGGTATTTATTATATTTTAGTCTTTTGAGTAAATTGTAACACGGAGAGAAAGTTTTTAAAGTCGGACGTTTCGGGCGCGCCTTCCTCCTTTTTAAACGAGACTAAGAATAAACAAAGAAGTGGAACTCACACTTCCGGAGAATGCTGTTGTTTTTGGTAGAGGATTTTCGGTTGAAATTATATTCTTTGAGTATGTGGCACCTTATGCCCGGGACTGGCTCTTTGACTGTGACGCTCGCCCTTGCCGACGATCGTGACGGCACCAGTTGTGATACTGCCACCCGGCTGGCCGGTTGGTTCGCTCGCTGTTGCTGGTCGTGATGATCTCGTCCGATGATGTCGTCACAAAAGCTGGTTTCCAAGACGTCTATTGCAACAACAGTTGTCGGAATGCCAGTTTACAATGGAGTGGGAGAGTTTGTTTAAAAATATCAGAGCTTTCAATCCTTAAATAAAAATGTCTTTTCTAAGTTTCGTTAAAGTAAACAGAGCTCTTCAAATTTTCATTAAAGTCTTTTCACATATTCTCTATAATCAGGGCTGTCAATTCTCTATGCAACTTCTGAAATAACAAAGTCCTTTCGAGTCTTTATCGGAGTTTAACGGAGTTTATCGAAGTAGAGCGAACGAGGAATCAGAATTTTCGATTCTCTCGTGATTAAAAAAACAATAACGTTCTTTCGGGATTCATATCGAAGGCGCATTATTCCAAATTAACTCTTTAAGTTAATCAGCGGCAGACTTCATTCGACGTTAACTCTTTAGCCATAAGTTCTGTGGTAGGCAACCAGCCGTTGGTCATGGCTCCCGTAGTTGGGAACCCATTTCTACGGTCGTTACATTTCGACTCACCAACAACTAAAAATAAACTCAAACTCTTCAGCAACAAGACTGAAAAAACTGAAAAAAACTGATTTTTCTCGCCGAGTCCTGATTTTTATAACCATCTCCAATCCTCTCGGGGGATTTGGTCGACTTTGTTTTTTGACCAATGAGATTGTTTTCCACCCACTCGATTTGGGAGGTGGTGGCTCGACTAATGAAATATCTACAGCTCACTTCCTTTCAATTAGATTTTTTAAATTCCCACAATTTTCTGTTCTCAGGGAAACGTCTGTTCAGGGATCTAACCTTACTTGACCTCATCAAATAATCCTGACATTTTATTATGACTGCGACCATTTCGTCAAATTTCCACCTAGTCCAAAATAATGCGCATCGTATATGAAAAAGAAAGAAAACTATAATGAAAAAGAAAGAAAATCATATTTTTCTCCTTCCCTCAAATTTTCAGCTAACTTATCTATTCCCCGGATTTTACAAAGATACAATAGTATTAAAATAATTTTTTTTGCATAAGCTTACATCGTGAATTACAATAAAGCACAACCAATAATACTACTAATATTAATTCCTCTCCCTCGGCTGTATTAAACCAAACAAAAGAAAGTATACCTGCCAGAGATAGTGTTACAAGTAAATCCAAATTTCGTTTTCATTATCTCACTTACTCCCTCTTTCTTTCTCTCTGTTTGTTTTGTTCCTCTCTCTCTCTCTTTCTGTCTCTCTCTCTTTCTCTCCCTCTCTGTGTATATATATATATATGAAATTAATTCAAATGTGCTAAACAGCATTTCTTGGTCAATATTATAGAAATCTTAGAAGTGTTTTAGAAACTTTACAACATTGATGAACTTATATCAGTTATTATCTATTAGCATTTAAAAATTTGCTTTCTTTTCTTGACACAGAACGGCGTAATATTTTGGCAAGATAGGTTTTAAAAATAATGGAAACTAAAAGAAAATTAATACTGAGCATCAGGAAGAGACAGCTGAAGTTCCTGGGACAGGCTATGAGGAAAGAGGGCTTGGAGAACCTGATACTAACAGGCCAGATAGAAGGAAAAAATAGACAGGGGAAAGCAGCGGATAACATATTTGAAGGACCTAATCAGGTGGATGACGGAACGAGGGTTGCATGGTGTAACAGGAGAAGGCGTGCTAAGAGCCCCCAGTGATAGGAAGACGTGGAAAGCCATGATCTGAAAAGACAGGGTACATAGAAGAAGAATACATATGCTAACTGTTGATAAGAAATTATAATGTGAGTATAAAATGGGGATCAATTCTATATTACAATCAATATATAAACTGATCCCTCATTTTGTGGACATGTCCGTTTCTATACATTTATATTCTAGATTTATGGGCTTCAGCTAGTGGATGGTAGAGCCGAGTTTGGGTGGTGTAACAGGAGAAGTCGTGATAAGAGCCACCAGGGATAGGGAGACGTGAAAAACCATGATAGTCTATGTCCTGAAAGGACATGGCACATAGAAGAAGAAAAAGTTACAGGTGCTAAATGATGGATTTTCTACTAGAAACAGAAATGAATTCAGACTTACTCATATCGTGAACAACTTTTGATATCTCAACCTAAAAAAATAGTGATATTTGTATTGTCAGGTATAAAAGCGAATTCCTTATTGTGATTTACTAGATCCTGGAAGAAATGTTCCATGCAAAGATGCAGTGAGAAATTCCTTTGTATGTATGAAACATTAAAAAAAAATCATTTTACTTTGAGCAATGAAATCGAGCGCTGATTTTTCTGTTAAAAGAAACTTTTATCTGTCACGTTGTGAATTCTATACAGCAAGTGACAATGGATCTAAGTGTGTGCAGCCTTACATAGAGTATTTTCTTCAAAGCTTGCACTTTTAGACTAGAACTTCAACGATATTTCTTGTATGTTCACCAATTTAAATAACTTTGAAATATCGAAAGTTACTTGAAAGTATTTCTCAGGGTAAAACCAGTATCGGCCTTAAAAGAAATCTTATTTAAAAAATTGTAGAAGACAATAAGAATATGAAGAAACTTTTTTGATGACTGATTAATTATATTAAATGAAAGACTTCGTTAAATATTATATACAGTAGCGGCCATAATATAAGGAACGGAAATAACAAAGACATAAATATGCGTATTAATTAAAAAGTAATGCATTAGCAATGAAATTTTTACTGAATAAAGATTAGGGTGTAATGCAGAAATATTATACAAAGTTCCAAAAATCTATATAATAGTTGTTTTTTTTTAAAATAGAGATTAAATGGAACAAAGGAAATATAGATTTATTGTAAGGTAGACAAATTTATAACGTTTCGGCTGTTATAACCAGCATCAGGGCTTGTATTTTTAGTAGTGTGAATTTTTTTTTAAATAAGAAATAAATTCATTCTACTACTGAGCTATGGGCGCTCGGTAGAAGGAGGCAGACTTTTAGCGTGTTATATACAATGTATAACATACGCCAGTAGTTAGAGTGTTCTAATTCATTACAATGCGTGGGTGCTTGAGTAGCCACTGTTTTTTCAAAGTCTACCATTCTTCCAGATTGCTCAATCAGGGAGTGAGAGTGTAATAAACATTTCTTCAAAATTAAACGGAAAACAAGTAACATGATTTAGAACAGAGACTTCGGCCTTATCTGTTTTTTCTTTTTTTATAATCGTTTCACCCCGAGCAAGGCATTTCACTGCCACTATTGCGCAGGGGGTTACATAGGGGTGGGGAAGTGGTGAAAAAGGATGGTTAGACATAGAAAATATCAGAAGGAGGGTGATAGACGGGTAAGGATACCGAGAATGAGAGTTGGGTAGATGGTGAGAATGTTGGGAGAGTAGGTGCAAGTTAGTGTGATAGGAGGTGTCTATTGACCTTACATTTAAACTCCTGAAGATTGTAGCTGTCGGGAAAGCAGACATGTGGAAGGGAGTTCCACAGAGAAGAAGCTGTTGGAGTAGAAATTACGGTTACATCTTATCTGTTTTACTGTAAAAAGGTGGGACCTAGTTGCTAATCTAGTATCTCTTGTAAATTCGTACCTAGGCGGCACCAATGATCTAAGTTCATCGGAGCAGAAGCCATGAAAGTATTTGTAGAAGAGGCACAGGGAAGCCACGTCACGCCGGTGAGAGAGTGGTTGCAGCCTGTTTGCCAAGTCAGTATCGATCACGTTACATTCTCCGTTGTATTTTGTCAAGAAGCCCAAGGAAAATAGCAGAGGCACCCGACCATATGTGGCAGCAGTATTCAATACACGGGCGGATGGTAGATTTATATATGTACAGGATAGATTCAGGCGGGAAAAACTTCCGGGCCCTGTACAGAGAACCGACTTTCATAGCGGTGGATTTGGCAATGGATTCGATATAGTCATTTCATTTGAGATCCGCCAAGAGTGTCAGCTGGGAATCTATCCCATTCCGTCACACTTGACGATTCATTCCTATTTTGTGTTGGTCATTCATTGGAGGATTTTACGGACTGAAGAAGTGAAGATACAGATCGGCCATGTAATGGGTAGACATGCCGGTATATACAAGCAACGACTCTATATTATTTATGTATGAAGTTAAGAGTGTCCTATTTTGCATTGTGTGATTGTAAATCTGTTTTAATAGAAATATTACACGTGTATAAAGGTGCACCTAGCTGAATGGTTATATAAGGTCGTTTCGTGTATATGAGTGCACCTAATTATATGCAGGTTTCGGATATGTAGGGGCACCCAAGTATAACTATGGGTGCATGTATGATTATATATATTATTGTATGTATGTTCCGCTTATATGGGTGCACCAAATTACACGTATGCTTCATTTAAAAGAGTGTACCTAATCATGTATATGTTTTTCGTGTATATGGGGGCACCTTATTATACGCATGTTGGCGCCAATCTTGGCTTAAGGATGCAATCGATTGTAACCTCCTGAAATGATTGTGCCCTTTTGTATTGATCAATATAATCATGTATGCACAAGTTGATATCGAAATCTAAATATGCCAGTATAAGTATGTAAAGTTCGTTATGATGTATGTAATGTGAAATATACCACCACGTCTGAAGAAAAAAGTGAACATGGATGTGTAAACATGTTTGTATTCCTCTTGTATATACACGTATACCTTTTTATAAGCGAGTAGGTGGATGAAGAAAAGTGAGAGTGCGTAGAGGTAAGAAATTGACATGTATACGTAGAAAACTTAGTGTATTAAAAAGTCTGCCTTCTTCTACCGAGCGTCCATAGCCCAGAGGTAGAATCGCCAACTGACGCCAGTTCTGTCGGGTTTCAATCCCGTGTTAAAAGTAATCGGAGTCTAATCGTACTGATGAGCTGTGATACAGCGAAACAGATCTGTCTGCGGATGACTATTTACGTTCTCATACCCTGATTGAGAACTCTGGAAGAATGGTAGAATTTCATAAATAGTAGCTACACTGGCATGTACACATCGCTCATTCTGTAATGAATTAGAGCACTCTGGTTATTGGGCATGTATAATGATAATGTACACGCTAAAAATCTGCCTTCTTCTACCAAGCGCCCATAGCCTAGAGGTAGAATCGCCGACTGACGCCAATTCAGTCGGGTTTCAATTCTGTGTTAAAAGCAATCGGAGTCTAACCGTACTGATGAGCTGTGATACAGCGAAACATATCTGTCTGCGGATATATATAAGAGATAATAACTTTACTCGTGTCGAAAAAAACTTCCACGAATTTACGAAAAAGTGAGAAAATAGTTTTAAAAAAAGCACATGAACATCAGTCAAAAGATTTCGGACCGGATTAGCACGTAGCCCAAAGAAAAAAACCCGACACGAGTAATCAACTAAAAAAAGTGCTCAGTACTTAGCTAGAGCGGAATAAGTAAATAATATCTAGCGAGCCAGACAGGCCTACCTAGGTTTCACTTAAACGGATCGTCAGGGAAATCTGACCACATCACTTGACAAGACACAAGAAGTGTTGAAACAAAATAGCTACTTTTGTAGTGATATTGTAAAATATCCATGTTATAATTTCTGAATATATATATATATATATATATATATATATTTGTGTATTAAGTCAAATATTTTCTTTTAAACATGTCAGATTAAATAAACTGCAAACATCGTCTCTACTTATTTTTCAATAAAATCTGTTTATACATTCGGATAATCTTTCGCGTATTATAATTGAAAGATGTCAGAAATGAGCTGTTACATTAACAGATGATATTATTATTCATTTCTCGATGTTCCCAAGTATTTTCAATCTCCTTCCGAGATCATATTCAGGGGTGTGAGTTGTGGTAAAAAAAAAAAAATTACCGCAAAACTGTGTTGCTAAGAACTACTGTAATTTTTTTCTTGCTTCAAAATATAACGATTAACAAATTGCTTAGCGTTTATTAGAATTAGAATTCATTAGAAATCAAGGACTTTTTATATGTTGTAATGTTATTGTCATGCCCGTGTTAAAGCATGAAAAAACTGTTTTTTTACAAACATTTTAGAACATTACTACAGTATTGATAGCTGATTCTATTAATTGACGGCTTAACGTAAGCTGTCAATTAATACAATCAAATTTACATCTTTGTTAAGAAAAAAATTAAGCGTGTTAAAGGAAAGAAAGTGTTGGAAAGGGAAACAGGAAATAAGTGGATAAAAAAACGGGGTAGACAGGGAAAGAGCTAAAGGGGTGATGGGGACACATGCACGCCATAAGAAATGACAGCTAAGGAGCGTGGAAAGAAAGGGATAAATACATAAAATGGAAAAAGAAAAAGAAAAAAGGTGGAAAAGAGAAATGCAGAAAACAGATAACATGATGTAATATTCAGCTTTGCCAAAAGTTTTTCTAAAAATATTAACGTCTAAAATAATATGGTCTGACTATTGTTGGGATAAAATTGATTTAATTTAAATCCTATTATGTTATAATATATATATAATCGCGCTATCTTTATCTCAATATCAAACAATTAATGACAACAAATTTATGACAAAATATTTGCTTGCTAAAAATGTCTTTCTACCAGTAAACCACTGAAAAAAAAAACTGCAAACGTATCACTAAGTATCATCACAATTTAAGGCGATAGGTGTATGTGTGTGTGTGTGTGAGTGTGTGTGTGAGTGTGTGTATGTGATGGTGTCTGTCTTCTTGATTTCTGTTCTTTTGTTCCTTAATAATGTTTTCTTTTTCTCATATTCAATAACCACTTGCGTCTTAGTGTCTTTACTGATTGGTTTATATATATGACAAATACAGTGCCCCCCCTACCATCATCCGGCGCCTCAATGTCTCGTATTGCTGGAAGTAAACACATTTAACGCAAGCAGTTTTTTTTTTTCAATTGAAGTGCGCAATGTCAACAAATAATGCATTAATGGCAAGAAATAAAATCAAATAATCCCTTTATTGCTCTTTACTCGGAGTTTCACGGATATAATAGACAATCTTTAAGCTCCGGGACGATTGGATGTCATAACTTCGAGCAGAGACAGGTAAGTTGTTTTATTTATTGTTATATATAAGAAAATCGCATTAAAGCGTGGAATTGACAGTCTCTATGAATTGTTGTTTCCAATGTTCGAACTGTTTATATCTATATAAGCGTTCCATCTCGGATATTGACAAGACTTTCCCTTTTAATACAGCAAATTTTAAACACTTACATACAAACACACACGCACATTGCCATTGACTCATTTCAAGGATGGTTATGAAGCTAGTATAAATTTTTTTGCTGCAACCGTCTAGTTAGAATATATAGTTAAGTGTGAGTGGTTTGCCTAAATAATCAACGGGAAGTAGTTTTTGTTGGGAAGCATAATATGAATAAAAAATGCCCCGAACTTAATAAAAACCAAGGTTTTCTGTCAAAAATGTTTATATTATTATTAACAGGGAAGATTAAAGTATATTTCATAATTTTTACTTTTTTTTAATTCCTTCTAACGTGTTCGAAATTTTGATAAACGATCTTGTTTTGATTTTAGTTAGCAGGTAACTTAATAGTTAAGAGAGTTTACAATGGAAAACGTAATATTACATAACTCAGTTTTTTTCCGGTGATAAACACATTCATTTAGAAATCCTTGCAAAAATTAAATAATTGCCGGATTTTAATGAAACTTTCAGGACTTATTTACAAATAAATGAAAATTATTTACCCCTACTCCACGCAAATTCATAAAATTTTAAGAAATTAAATTTTGTTGCGCAAAATGGTTTTATTAGTTAAAGGAAGGACTCATTAGGGAATGTAAATCATCTATTATTTTTTTGAAAAAGATTGCCTCTATTTCCCAAAATCTGTTCACAATAATAAAATAAATAAAGGCTATATAACTATGAGATTATTAATTTGATAAGCCTTTAAATGTTTGAATAAATGATATAAATTAAGGAAATTATAGTCTGAAGAAAAAAGATAAAATTTTAAAAGAATTGTTTTCATTTTTTTAAAATCATAATAATTTATAAAGTTTCAAAAATTCTAAAAAAAAATTCAAAGGTTTGTTGGGGTTAGTTTATAAAATTATTAAACGAAGATTATATTTACTACTCAAAAATAAAAAGTTTAATACAAATTGTTGTGCCGTCGTATTTTTAAAATAATTTTTATTTATCTTTTTTGTGTATTTGAAAAAAATTTTGTATGGTAATATCTATGTATAAATTAAAAGGTCATGTGTTTGAGAGTTTCTACTTCTTATCCACCAAAAATTGTACAATTATGTCACTTGTGATCGCCATAAATTTTTATCTTATCTGGCATCCATAAATCTGTCCACACATACGGTTGAAAGGTAAAAAAGTTAAACTCCGTGTTTAAGAAATAGTTTTATTCTAAATTTCATGCTATATACAAATAATGATTGTGTAAATCAGATTAATTTAACATTAAATTTGCTACTTTTCTAAAAATAATGTGTCACGAACGTACATTTTATTTTTACAAGATTTTTAAAACCGAGAATTAATTTTTATTTACAAATGAGTCGATCGATAAAAATAGCAAAAAATTTTAATTTTCTTTTTAAATCCCAACTGTTTGACAGAGTATTTTAGTAACTGGAAATAGTAAATGTAATCATTTAGCCTTCAATTAGAATTAAAATAAAAGTTTCAAGAACATATTTCTATTTTTAAAAAAATCAATTTAAAAGTTAGTTTTCAACAATGAGTGGAGGTACCTAATACATACATATATATATATATATATATATATATATATATATATATATATATGGGCTGTGATACGGCGAAACAGATCTGTCTTCTCGATGACTATATATATATACTGAGTGAGGAAATATATTAGGTACACACCAGAAATAGACAATTTAATAGAGTTATAGAAATTTAATAAATACTTAAATTGAAACAATTTGTTTTGTATTACTTGAGCAAACCTTACATGAAAAATTAACCATCAAGATTGTAAATGATTCACTCAGTGAAACTCAAACTCACTAAACGAAACAGACAATAAGGATTATTCTACATGTGACTTAGTGCGAAACCAAGCTTACTTCAAGATATATATTTATATAAAATAAATTATAAAGAAATAATCTATAGAAAACATATACTACTTACAGATAGACCTTTTAATTTTTGAGTGAAAAAAGAAAGAAAGAAAGAACGAATGAAAAGTAGTGGAATTTCAACAAATCGCCATTCGAGAGTGTTAAATGAAGAAGAGTTGGTAATTGAGAAGCGAGGAATGTGGTCACTAGGTGGACGGTGTTAGAATTTGGCGGTCCAAGTTCAATGGTAGAATGGCAGTTTGCAGTTGCTGGTCGTGAAGGCTATTTGTGGATATCGAACGGAAATTTCCACTCGTCACGTATCCAGTGATTCGCACGTCTGGCCTTAATAAACAAGCTATCGTCACACGATCATTTTTTTTTTTTTTGGCTGCTGCTGGGAGTTGCTTGCCTATCTATCTATCTATCTATCTATCTATCTATCTATCTATCTATCTATCTATCTAAAGTTGTAAACACACACACACACACACACACACACACACACACACACACACACACATACATATATATATATATAGAGAGAGAGAGAGAGAGAGTGAGAGAGAGAGAGAGAGTAGGGGAGAGACATATAATAATGTATCTACTTCCTCCTATTCATTTCTATTACCTCTACAGCCATATGAATATTAGTTGGTTACATATATATATATATATATATATATAACCAACTAATATTCATACGGCTGTAGAGGTAATATATATATATGTCTCTCTTTCTCTGTGCATGTGTGTGTGTGTGTGTGTGTGTGTGTGTGTGTGTGTGTGTGTGTGTGTGGATGCTCATGTCATTACCCAGAGGGCGCAATTGCCGCTCAGTGTTGAAAACAGTGCACACTTTTATGTTTATATCATACACTCTTTCCTTAATATTCAGAACTTTTACCTTGGCTTATAGCATACTTTAATACTCTCTCTCTCTCTCTCTCTCTCTCTCTCTATATATATATATATATATATATATATATATATATATATATATATCTTCTTCTATGTACTGTGTCCCTTCAGGCAGAGGCGATCATAGTGTTCGACGTATTTCTATCCCTTGTAGCTCTTAACACCTTTTCTGCAGTTGTCTCGCTTAGTCCCCGCTCTGCCATCCATCTGCTTAAGTCCATTAAGCATATATATATATATATATATATATATATATATATATATATAATGAATTAGAACAATCAGCTACTGGGTGTTTATAATGATAATATACACGCTAAAAGTCTGCCTCCTTCTACCGAGAGCCCGTATCTCAGAGGTAGAATCGCCGACTAACTGTCAGGTTTCAATCCTGGGTAAAAGGCAATTGGTTGTCTAACCGTACTGATGAGCTGTGATACAGCGAAACAGATCTGTGTGCGGATGATTATATATATATATATGTGTGTGTGTGTGTGTGTGTGTGTGTGTGTGTGTGTGTGTGTTTGGAGCGTGATACGTGAAAGTGTGAATATTTGATGCATCCTGTGTAACATTACATGCGTTCTCAAATAACTGATGCACCATGTTCTCTTTAAGTTGTAGGCAGAAAAATTCGACGTTACTTTCCTTATTTTTCCAATTAATCCTTCCGAATTTGATTGGATGGTCTTTTTTAATCATCCTTTCACCCCAAGTAAAAGTAGTACTGTCACTGGTGCGTATGGAGTTACAAGAGAGGAGAACAGAAAGAAAGAAAAAGACAATACAGGGAATGTCGGACAAAGGTTAAGAGAAAGATGGGAAATGACGTTGCACTTAAACTCTTGGGGATTGTAGCTATCATAGAAATAAGTATACGAAAGGGAGTTTCACAGACAGGAAGTACGACAGAAGAAGCTGATGGAGTATAAGTGGTGGTTACATTTGACTGTTTTGAGTGTAAAAGGGTGGGGCATAGTTGCCAGTCTAATATCTCGAGTAAATTTGTGGAGAGTGGGCGCCAGTGAGATGAGCTTGTCAGAGGAAAAGCCGTAAAGATTTTTGTAGAAAAGACAGAGGGAAGCTACATGGGAAAATGACCGAAGTCGATCTGCCGAATCGACTTCGAATACATTGCTGTTCCTTCTTTGCATTTTGTCGAGAACCCCGAGATGACTAGAAGGAGCACCCGACCAGATATGGTAGCAGTATTCAATACACAAACGAATGGTAGATTTGAATATATGCAAGATTGATTCTGACGAGGAAAAACTTCTTGGCCCTACGTAGTGATCCGATTTTCCTAACAGTAGTCGTTGCACTCGAGGTCGGCTGAGAGAATGAGACCGAAGAGGCGCCGTGTATTTATTTCTGAGAGACTATACTGAAAGTGATTTCATGATTCCATCCATATTCTTCTGAAGTCATTTCGAGTTAATTATCATGCTAAAAATAAATCGCCTGCAATGTCTGTGTTGGATAACAGATGTTAAAATATATTTAGAAAGATTGGGCGTATATTTTTATTCTTCATGGGATACCGTAACTTTGGCTGGTAGGTTGAACATTGACTTATATTTAAACTCCTAATTACTATGTCACCAAATTCACAAACGCTTTAATTCACTAGACTATTACCCCGAGGAATTATCCTGACTGCTTATGGGGGTTTCTATTACTGCAGTTTGTCTCGATTTACTGCACTCACTAAGGAGTCAAATTTTCTTACTGCTGTTGTCTCTTTCTTTCGTTCTTTCTTTTTTCTTTCTTTATTGTATGTGCGTTGTAGTGCAGTGGATATCGGTTAGGAACGGAAAATCGGGGAGCCGATTTCAAATTCCAGTTAAATTCCTTGCATTCACTTTTGCGCAAATACCTTTCCAGTTATGGGTTAAATAACAGGACAGATTGGGTCGGCAACCAGTCTAGCGCAGAAAGCAATGGCAACCTACTGAGAGATAATCTTCTGCCCAATCAGTCATGTCTTTTTCGAGACATGATCGCCTAAGCGTGTATCATATGTGGCACTTAACTGATTGATAGAATATGATAGTTGAAAACATGATTAAGGTTTCTTCTGTGCATAAAATGGGGGATCAGTTTCATATTGTTATGAAATAATAAACTGATCCCCCACTTATTACTACTAAATAATATAATACATCACATCTGCCTCTAGCTATAAGTCAAATAACAGGACAGATTGGGTTCTACAGCCTTGGCTGGCAACCAGTCTACTGCAGAAAGGAATGCCAACCTACTGCGGGATAATCTTCTGTTCAATCAGTCATCTCATGATCGCCCAAGCGTGTATCACTTATGGCACTTAACTGATTGATATATTCTTATGCTAAGCCTACCGAGGAGTGTTTATAGTCTAGCATATTGTTGTGGCGAAACTTAGTCGCCAAGTTGTTGTGACCTGTTATGGCTCGGAAGTTTTTTTTTTTTTTTTTTTTTAATCATTTCACCCCGAGCAAGGCAGAAACGCCACTGATGTGCAGGGGGTTACATAAGTGTAGAAAGATTAATTAGAAAAGAGTGAGGAGTACAAGCTAGTTAGAAAGGAACAATAGAAAACTGAGAAAGCAGGTGCAATGACAGGTACATGGGCGGAGAGAAAGGGAAGCTTATACAGGGGAGGGGAGAGAGAGCTAGAGGCCAGTGGTTAGTAGGTGAGTATTAACTTTGCTTTTAAATTTCTGGAGGTCGTAGCCGTCAGGAAAGCAAGAATACGGGAGTGAGTTCCACAGGCGGGAAGTGCGAGAGAGGAAGCTGCAGGAGTAAGACACGGAAACAAGAAGGTAAGTTCAAACAGTGTATTACATTAACAGAACAATATATACAAATACGAGGGTTAGTAGTCAGCATATAGAAATGTAAGTTCAAACAGCATAGTTACGCTACGTCTCGACCGTCACACGACTGCGTCACAGCTTCGTTCCGGTAAGTCACGCAGATTATTATTTATAGCAGAAGGAAGAGTCCATTACAATAGAAAGAGCACCATAACACATATGCACTGATTCTTTCCAACCAACTTAAATAAAAAATTATCCAAATGTTGGAGAATTTTGTCTTTATTTTCAACTGAAATTAAAGCCAAAATACGATGTTTGGAACGGTTCATGATTAAACTTAATAGACATTCATTGTCTCTTATATTCAACAGCATATGTTTAGAATATATATATATATATATATATATATATATGCAGAGTGCAATTAATAGATTGTCGTCTAAATTAGTACAAAATGAAATAATAATAACATTTCTTTTGACAAGTATATTTTCTAAAATTTCACAAAAATCCTAAGTACTAAAGAGTAAAATTCATTCAATAAAATCGCCATTGGCTTCAACCACGGATTTTAGGAAACATCAAAAGTTTCTTCATCTATTCTGGACGGTCTCCTTGTTTAAGTTCTGAATGCTGCCAAAATCCACGCCTTTAATTCATCTTTGGTGCTACAAGAAGTTTTGTTGGTCTCTCACTCAACTGCGCCCCACATGTGATAATCAAGGGGGTTCGAGTAAGGGAATTTAGGTGGCCACATGTAAGGGGTAATGTGGTTACAGACATTGCCTGACAGTCATGACTGGATCCTTCTGCTTATGTGGCATGGTACAGAGTCCTGTTGCCAGTCATATGTCATTCAGCTGCTATCCTTTTGATACAGACCGGCAATAGCTCTTCGAGGCACTTGATGTGCGAACAACAAAATCAAAAACAGACAAGGCACTGGCGCGGAATTAGCAATACAATATGGCGACAATTTTCCCATCGCATGCTATATATGCATGAATAAAGAGAAAAGGGAAAATTATGCTAACCGAAGCGTCTCGCTCCACGAGGGGCCTGATCAAAGCAAATGCAAAGACCCTACTTTGCAACAAGTACTTACATACAAGAGCTAAAATATAGCTTTTTAAAATTTTTTAAAATCATGAATATTCATGAGGTTAGCAGAAATGAAGTAAGTAAGAAGTAAGTTATGGAGGACGCTAAGTAACATAATCCTATGTTTAATAAACGATGACGAGTAAAGATAATGTTGGACTTTTTATGCTGATTAATATCTAAGTTGTTTGAGTTTGGGGTTAATTATGTGTTATATATTTTAAATAACATGAAGTTGTGAGTTTCACTGTTTTGACTTTTTAGCATTTTAATATTGAGTTTAAGTTTGGGTTTTGAGTTTTATTTAACAGCATATCAACCTCTGTGGGTGATTTAATGTCAAAAAGAAGGGCTTTTAGGGTACAATTTTCAATGTTTCGTTAGAGTGAGAATGTTGTTTTCGTCAGATTTTGATGAATTTTTTTTCATTTTAGAATACTGAGGATGTCCTCTAGTTTTGTAGTAAACATGTATTATGGCAATTTTTTTCATTCAAAAATGTGTTATGGTAATAATTTTTCCTTGAATTTTTAGTCAAATATGTATATTTTTCTATAAAAGTCTATTTTTATATTTTCATAGTGTTTGACCACAGTTTGGGGTTAACTACTTGCCCATAGTTGGAACCCCTAACAGGTGCTACCACACCGGATCAGAGTGGACCTGAAGCAACAGTAATTAAGTGGTGGTTCCATTTTCCTCAAAACTTCCCAATCAGCGGCCTTGCTGTCGGATGCAGTTTACCATCATACCCAGGACCAGATATATGTTAACTTGCGAAAGAAGTAATTCTTTCAGGAATGGATATATCTGAAGAATTCTGAGGTATAGATTTATATTTTGATAAGATCCGATAGTGGCTTTCTCAAGTTAGATCAAAGTTGTGGTTGAACTTATTTCTATGTATAACTAATGCATTTGTTAAATTTTTGTGTATGAAATCGCTTTAGTGTTCGTAGATTCGTTTCTTTAAATTTATACATGGTTTCCCAATATTGATATATCCACAAAACATAATTTTACCCGATCTTGTCAGCAAACTTAACAACGTCAAACCCACAATGTTTTTTACCTTTGAATTTGACTCTACAAACGTTTATTCCTTCCTAGATGTCATGCTGCACTAAAATAATAACGAACTTTTGTTATTTTTTTTACAGAAAAGCTAACAATAAGAATGACCTGGTCAATTTATATTCATATCACAGCAACAAGATCAATTCTGGAATAATTATTGGATTTTATTTAAGGGCACTAAGTATCTGAAGCGCCCAATACTCACTCGAAGAAGAAATCTGCATAAAACAAACATTATTTTGTCCATACTTTTGGGAGAAAAACATACAGAATATAAAACTGCCAAAAAAGTTAACTGCATTACTAACATCTACATCACAGGTGGAACGAGAAGTCGAGGAGCTGAGTTCGAATTTCAGTTGAATTCATTGCATTCACTTACGCGCAAATACCCTTAGGAAAGGTATTAATCCGTCTTTTCCTTCCAGTTATGGGTTAAATAACAGGACAGATTGGGTTCTATAACCTTGGCTAGCAAACAGTCTACCGCAGAAAGCAATGGCAACCTACTGCGGGATAATGTTCTGCCCAGTCATTCATGTCTCTTTCGAGACATGATCGCCCAAGCGTGTTTTACGTATGACACATAACTAACTGACGTCACTAACGACAATAATGATGACAATGTACTGAATGACAACAGCCGTAATATCCACTATCTAAAAAAATTATCCAATCTTAACAGCATTTTGAATCGGCCTGAGAACATTTATTTTCTGAAGAGAAACATAATCGAGTGTCGAAGATGATGGTAAATGACTTCAAAATTACAAATTATTTACTATTTTATCTTCATAATCATAAATGATTCTGGTATTAATTTCTGCTTTGTTTCTTTTCAAATCAGTTTCCATTCATTCAAACGATATAATCTCTTCCTTTTATCTTGACACTTCTTCTTTCGTTACAAAATATTTACTCATTTTCCGTAACTATAACGTTTTTCCAAGTTAGAATAAAAAAATGAAAAACATTAACTCTCAACAAACATGTAGAAAAAATGTCGTACTTATAACAAAAATGAAGAATAGAAAAATAGGCAAGACTAAAATAAAAAAATTCTGAAGTCTTCATTTCGACAAGTATCTAATGTTTAGTCCAAAGCTCATCATAAAAATATAATATGCATCCGATAAAAGTCATCGCATATCGAAGACCATTTAGAAGTAGTTTGGTTTGTGATTTCCGCCGAGTCAGTTATCCCCAACATTTTTAATCCTCAACATTTTTCGGCATTTTTAATCAGAAAAAAATGTTCGTATTGAAAGGCAGATTATAAGAAAGAATCTTAAATGTAACAAGAACGTTTCTTCGTCATATTTAAAAAAAAACAACAATTACAATGAACATTCGTTGTGAAAAACAATTTCCTTGGCCATCGAAAGAATTTACAAGTATTTTCCCTCTTTTGAAAGAGGGTAAATGATTTCCTCGTTCTGGATATGACAATAAACTACACCCGGCAGGGCCTTTAATCTGGTGATTTTGAGGAGCCTGGAATCACCTATTAATAGTTGTTGTTCCCAGGTTCAACCTTGGGTGTTATTACCTGGTAGGGTCCCAGCTATGGGTACATAGTGAGCCTTCCAGACTCGAGACAAAACACTATGAAAATATAAAAATGTTTTTCATGGTAATAATACTAGCAATACATTTTTGAAAAATTACCTTGAATAAACAAATTAGCAACAAACTATTTTTAAAAATTATCAAAAATTATTACCAGCAATATATTTGACTTTCAACAAAAAGTCTTTACAAAAATCCGTCGATGAAACCTGATCTACAAACTGATTACTTACGATAAATATATAATCTATTCATATAGACTTATCCTAAATCTTGTCTGCATTATATGACCCATTTAGGCTGATGTGCCATAAAACAAAATACAACAAAGTAAACCTATCTTAAAGAAATAGGTATATACCAACATATATAACACCTGCAACAGAACATGAACAAACCCTATGTCTATAAAACAAACGTTTAGCCTGAAAGTACAATATTATAGACTAAATATTAGTAGTCAGAGACATACAGTTGCGTTCAAAATACTTAGATTTCGGCATTAATTAACCTACAGTAGTGTTGATATTCCTCTAAACAAGTTAAAAAAATAAATGAAGTTGTCGGTTGAATAAGTTTCAAGCATTCCTTAGTTGCAGGCAATAAGTTTTGCTTTTCGTTTTTATAATAGCAACATGGCTTGTGCCGGTGGCATTTTGGCATAAAATCTTTCACCTTGGTGCACAAGAAAAAAAGTGCGAATACATGTATACTTTATGAACAAAACTTACCTTAATTTCGGCACAAGACTATGAGTGTGGGCTAAATAACATAGCTAGACATGTTTAAAAATGTTTAAATAATCGGTTACACTTATAGATATATAGATTTTTATTAAAAATATTCGGCTTTTCAGATTGATAGCAGATATGTTTTTCTTCATAGCACTTATATTAAAATGATGAAAAAGAAATAAAAGTAACAATTCTAATTTAGTATAAAAGTAGTTTACATTTTGAAAGTCCAGATTATTACCATGAGCATTGATGCAGCCGTCGCACTAATCTTAAGTTGTATACTGAATAGGATTTTTTAATTCTCAAATCAGTGCACATGAATGGTGTTGTGCTGACAAAATAACACTGCTGAAAATTTCTAGACCCAATCTCCTTCCTGGAATCTGATCTATGAACAAATATCAAACTTTTATGAAAAAGGCTTATTGGTTGGCCTGATAACTTTTCAGTAATTACTAGTTTTACTTCTTTAAGATAACAAGTACATAAAAAAATTCAAATAACTCAAGCAAATGTAACTATAATTAGCATCTAACATGAAGATTCTTCTTTCAGTAATCGGTGCATTATACCAGCGATCATCAAGGTGATGGCGAACGTTGATCTTACGCTATCATTGTTAATTGGCACATTGACTTCGAAGTAGCCTCATACCTTAATGAGGAGGTGAAATTTATTGGTATTACACCAAAAGAAATCATGACCCCGCGTGTTGCTTCTGCTTTGTGTCACAAATAAACAAACACTGCTAAAAACAGAATTTTTTATAATGTAATGTAAGAAAATTATTATGTAATGCAATGACCATTTGAAAAATTAATAAACTTTGTCTGTTAGACATATTCGTTTATCCATACACACGGTTTTGTGTTTCAGTTAAATATTAATGGTCTAATTGAATGGAATAAAAGAATGTTTATCTGACTATCTGTTGCGTAGTAAATAACAGCCCTCCCCACCAGTCACTCAAATGAACTAGTCTAGAGACTTCAATAAAATCCAACTAGCCTGAAAAACCGTTGGAGTCAGTCTTCAGAGTATTACTCACAAATGTTACTTTAAGTGTCTAAGCAAGATTGTTATAGAAAAAAATCAAGTTATAACAGTGGCGACGAAGATCAAAACTTGCACGACTGTTAACAGGAGTTACGAGAATATAGAAACTCATATTGAGCGACAACAATTTGGGAAAATACTTGATTCGGTGTACAGAATACCAGTGACAACGGGAATTTGAACCACTTAGGTTTAAACCTTTTTCTTTGTGTGTAGAAAAATGCGAAAAAAGAACTATATTCCTCAAAGATGGAGGAAATATTGGCGTTTGTGGAAAAAAAATCAATAACAGCAGTAGCCACAACAGCAACAGCAGCTGTTGTTGGAACCAAAGGAACAGCAACAAAAGTTAATGAAAATAATTCTGAAAGAAACGAAATTTTAACAGACCAATAATCTTGCACTACAAGAAATATCGGACTAGTGTCAGCAAATCCTAAATCTGAGAAGTGATGCCGAAGAAATTCAGGAAAAAGAACCTATATACGCACAAGAGAAAGAAAATTGTAAAAAAAAAAGAGAATAAATCCATGTTTCAGATGTGGATGGTTATATCTCGGAGACGACTGTCCCTTTAAGAATTCGAAATGCTACGAGTATAAAAAAGTAAGACATATAATGTAAAATTTAATTAAGAAAGAAATTCTCACAGAAAAAATTTGTACACAGCACTGTGACGGAAGAATAATCACAGAAACCAAAAGAAAACTTGTGAATGTAAAAATGTATAATGTGAATGTGAAAACGCCACTAGACACTAGTAGTAATATCACAATAATAAATGAAGCCACATGGAAAAAAACCGAAAACATTATATTAAAAAAAACTTCGAAAGTCGCGAGCAGTGTGTCTGATGAGAAATTATTTTTTACTGGTAAAATGACTTATACTGTCTTATTCCATAATAATTGGCTTATGTTCTAAAACATACACTGTACACATTCATTACTGATTGGATGGGGTTCTTTGAGCTTTGTGACTTGCCTGTAGGTGGACAGACGACAAATTAAAAAAAGAGTGAAAATTTAAGGGAAGAATTGAAAAATGTTTTCCACATTTTCTCTTGAATGAGTTGTGTCAGTGTTGCAAATTCAAATAGGAATTTCAAGTGAAAAAAGGTTCGATGCTAGTATTTAAATCCAAACAGAATGTACCGTTCGTAACATTGTGGTAAGTCAATGAAGAATGAAACAAACTTGAACAATAGGTGTTTTTTAAAATCTTAACCATACAAAATAGGCAGCACCAGCAGTGGATGTATTAAAAATAACATCCGTGATTTCTGCTGGTTTTTCAAGTGGATTAAATAAGTGTTTAGAACCCAATAAATACCCATTCTCAAGTCCAAAGGAAATGTTTGTGAAGTTAAACAGGAGTTTCTTTTAGAAAATAGGTCCTCTGAAGCGTATTCAAAAAAACAGATTGAAGAAGAATGTTCAAGGTTTATAACTATCACAAGTGATTGCATGAGCTCAACCGAAATTTTTGCATAAAGATGGCTCTAGCTATATTTCAACACTCTATGGATACGATGCATGCAGTTTGCGATTTTTCAGTTGCTTACCTGCATGATATGCTAATTAAAAGTGTGTCTTAAAGAAAAACATATTGTGCATGTGAAAACAAACTTTGAACAAATGCGAGAGAACGGTTTCAAACTCAGTAAAAAAAGTGTGAAATATTTTTTGCCTAAAATCATGTACTTGGGACAAATCATTGACAAAAAAAACGGGGTCATCAACCATATCTGTCGAAGGCAAACTACATCGAATTCATAGCCGCATCGACTGCGAGTAAGGTTGGGTCTCTCTCTCATGCCAGGAATTGTCTTTCGTCCGAATCCATTTTGCACATTTATTATTCTACCATTCATTCGTGCATTGAATGCTATGGGCATTTCTGTCGGGTGCTCTTCATCTTGAGGTTCTCGACAAAAACCAAAGGAGCACCTGCAATATAATCGATTGAACTACAACTTCCACACCTAAAAAAATTTACTCTTTAACAACTTAAATTTTGTGACTTTATTTTTCAGTTTTAGTATCAGTCTATTTAATAGATAAAAAATGGCATCCAAGATTTATAATTATAACGGCTATGAACAACGTGAAAGCTAAAAATAAAAATTCAATTCTAGAAATATTTAGGTCATGATATACACCTGATCATTGCAGAGTGCGTGAAACTCAAAGTTGTGTTACATACACACACACACACACACACACACACATATATATATATATATATATATATGAAATTATTTGTTTGAACATTATTTTTGATCGATGCATGTCTTTAAGTAGATATTCGGTTAACACAATTTTCAATTCACTGTAAATAACCATATCTGCTCTGAAATGTATCGTAATGTCAAATGTAAACTTGTTGATTTGAAAATTGTGTTATATAGGCTTGATTTCACTTCGTTTAGACTGTTGGTCATTCGTGGTCAAGAGGTCTAAGATGCGCCAGATCAATTTGTGGCTTCCCCTACGTAGACAGGGGTCACAGGTGCAAATCTTGCCGAATGACATATTTTCGTAACAAAAATTTATCATAATTAATCAGGCCGGTAGAAATAAATATACATGCTGTTTGAATATAAAACTGAATATCTACTTAAATACGAGCAAAAATAATGTTCAAACAAATAATTTCAAATCAGTTGTTTATAACCGATTTCGTTAATCTTCGTTCATTTCTGATATATATATATATATATATATATATATATATATATATATGTGTGTGTGTGTGTGTGTGTGTGTGTGTGTGTGTGTGTGTAGCCCGGGGGTTATGTTCGTTCCCATGTTAAATATTTAGGTGAAGGGGTGCCTGAAAGACTTTGTTTACTCCTCGCATGAAAACATATTTATTTGCAATCAACTATTTTCCGAACATGTGTGTATTTTCCGAACATGTGTGTATTTTACGACCGTTTGTTCAACTGAAATTTTTTCCATACATATCTTACAAATTCTTACAGTACATTCATCGCTGTTTCTCAACAGTTTTTTTAGGTCCACAGACGTGTTACCGTTTTTGGCAGCGTTGCCCTCTATATTCTGTCATTACTGTCTCTTTTTATACCACTAAACTATTTTTAGAATTATAGATACATCCGTAATGGTATTGCAGATGATATGGTGAATTCTGACAGGAGACTTCTTGATATATATTTATTAAATTACATTCATAATGACAATTATTAACAGCAAAAATATATAGATATCAGTTCCTGATAATGGAGTCAACAATGAACTAGGCTCTCCGGTGTATATATTTCTAGCAACCCGGGTTCTGTAAAATCTTCTTTCTTCCTCTTTGTCATATCGATATCTTTGAATGTACAACACCATGACAGATTTCTTTTCTCTGTTTCAAATTGTCGTAAAGTGTTCACCTATCCTGAAATAACCAGTTTGATAGCTTTTAAACAAACTAGTTTGTTTCTTACTTGGTTCACCTAATCTCGGCCTTGTGCCAGAAATGTTAAGCTGTTTAATAAAATGCGCTCAGTGATTTTTAGCAAACTCGTGAGTTTTTATTCTTTTTGGATGACCAACACTAATTCTTGTAGGGCACTCTCTAATTCAATATCTGCGGATAGAAGCACCCGATGCTTGATTGTAATCTGTCATGGAAGTCGTTTTTTGAGATATTGTTTCTCAATTTATTCTGAATTATTTTGGCCTTGTGTCTTTCTATCTACCCACTTACACAGAGATGCATGACCTTCCCTAATTGTGTAAATCGTGTGAGCATTTTTCTTAGCTTACAGGCATTTGCTAACCCCCTAACGGGTGTGTTCTGGTTTATACGTCGGTCAGAAAAAAGATCATTCGATCATAATGTTTCTCTTTCGAAACACCTGCTGATTTGTGAAGTTCATCTTCCACCCAATGTGGTCGTTGTTAGCTGTAAAGACAAATGGAAGTCGCAGCAGACACTCGAAAGCAAGAGAAAGGAAACTGCATATCGCAATAGATAAACATTTATACATACGTGTAACTTCCTGTTAGAACACGTGTGTTTTCGTAGATGTTTTACGCTATACTGTAGGAAGTTATTTTCATCATGGAGGACGTATTTTTATCCTACGGGATGGAAGACAGCAGGGATCTTACAAGGGATGAAATAAGAAGATTGTAACGCGGCAGTTTGATTGTCGAAATAGATTCTGGATTTCAAATAGAGTAAAAATACGCATGAAGATTCTGATATATTTACCTCTCTTT
Source organism: Ascarosepion bandense (assembly GCA_037127315.1). Classification (NCBI taxonomy): domain Eukaryota; kingdom Metazoa; phylum Mollusca; class Cephalopoda; order Sepiida; family Sepiidae; genus Ascarosepion; species Ascarosepion bandense. The sequence continues at coordinate 2,269,073 of JBBBDQ010001707.1, forward strand.
AATCACATCTATCTCGCTCTTTCTCTCTTTCTCTCTCTCCACACACATACACACACACAAACAGACACACACACAAACAGACACACACAAGAGTGTATCAAAAATATTTTTACAAACATTAGAGGCGTGTTCCTTTCACCAAAAAAGGATAAAAGTTCAGATAAACATATGTCCGAAAATCCTTCGTTTTGGAGTTATTAAATTTAAAGTAAGCTTGCAGTAGATTTCGCTGTGTGTCCAAGTAAACCATAGCAAAATATAAAATGGCAGCCATTTACTCATCGCAATTTTTATATGCATGGGTGAATGGCTTGTGGTCGTTAGAACGTCCACTTTATTTCCTTATAACCGGGTTTCGATCTTAGCGGCATCGATGTGTCAATCACAGACAAACACTACCTTATAAAAAACTATTTTTTCTTTTAGCATTCTGTAACATTATAATAAAATCTTTCGACAAAACTTCCCCAGATTTGTAAGAAAACCCTTTTGTAATATGTTATGATAGTCAATCATATAAATCGGTTTGAGCATCTCGGTGTGGTGTAGTGGTTAGCAAGCGCGCCTCGCTAAAACCTTTTACAGTTATGTAGTGAGTTCGATCCTCACTGGGTGCCCCATACTATTGGCCTTGTGCCACATCTAAGCTGCGCTTAGAAAATCACCAGTTATGTAAATCGAACAGCAAATTGCTGTGATAGAAAACAATCCCGTACCTAATTCCCACCCTTTTTATAGTACATGCTCGTAGACCTGCATGCTCTGTTGAAGATTTCACCTGAATCAGCGTTCAGAATATAAGGACACATGGCTCAATGAATATAGACGTTGGTTAGTTCCTGTGGATTGACCCAAAGGATTCTGAGTTCAATACCAGGCTGCATCAGTGGTGAACAAGTAACTTACAGGGTTAGAGGAAGATAACTCATGACTACCAAAAGAGGCACTACTACACAAGGAATGGAGTTCATGTACACCAGTGATTGTAATAATGGGTTCAGTTCGAAATTCCTTGCACTTGAAGAAGATCGGGGCGTACAAGGATCGAATACTGTAAATACTACCTCCTCTCAGAAATATAAACAAATACAAAGACCTTTTGCTCGATGAAAAGCAACAATGCAACTTTTGACTTCAAAAGTTGCGTGACATTTACCCAGTTTTTGTAAAGAGATGCTAAACTCGAGGAGGTTAACTCAATGCGCTTCATCCGATGAACGTTTATCATTTGCCATTTGCTTTGAGTATTGCTGCCATATTTAGACCGATGTCCATGCTGTATATTTAGAGATTCTCGAAAAATCCTAATAAGAACATGCAATTTTATTGGTCCTAGCCTGGCATCTCAACTTCCGTTACTTTACCACCGCCGTACTGTGTGGTTTTTCTATAAATACTTTTATGGTAATTGTTCTGATAGCATTTCCTCTTTGGTACTTAGAATTTATGAATTTCAGAACTGGAGGATATCGGCTCGGTACAAGAAATCGGGGAGCCGAGTTCGAATTCCAGCTGAATTCATTGCATTCACTTACGCGTAAATACCCTTGGGAAAAGTATTAATCCGCCTATTCCTTCCAGTTATGGGTTAAATAACAGGATAGATTGAATTCTATAGCCTTGGCAGGCAACCAGTCTACCGCAGGAAGCAATGGCAACCTTCTGCCCGGTCAGTTGTGTCTCTTTCGAGACATGATCGCCCAAGCGTGTATCACGTATGGCACTTAACTGACTGATTAGTTTTGCGTCAAGGTCTCATTATGTTACAGTAAAAATGACTAGATCCAACCGTAAGTTCTATGCAAACAGTTTTTTTCTATTGAGCTTCTTGCGTGTGGAACTCTTTTTCAACTTATTATTTTCCACTTAATCTTGATCTTCAAAAATTTAAATGCAATGTCAATCGTTATCTTATGTCTTCTTAATTCTTGTTCTTTTAATGTTTTCTCGCTTTAACTATATTTTTTTTATTCTCTAACACTCAGTAACCCATTGCGACCTAATGGCATCCTTGCCTTGCTTAGGGTGATATGATTAAAAATACACAGCTTTTATATTTATGTAACTTATAAGCAGAGGCAAATAAAAAATTGCCCAAAGTAGTTAGATGGGCCTGATGAAAAACAGTCAGATGTCGTGAACTTATTCTAAACTGTATATAACACTAGCATCATAGCCCGGCGTTACCTGTGCAACTCAGAATATTTTAGTAGTAAGAGTAGTAATTATATAAAAAATTGTTTAAAAATTGTTAAAAAATTCCATTAAAATGGGATAATAATTATATTTTTTGTTGACTAAATAAATTTATCATAAAAATAAATATTATTTATTTTGTTTTACTAAAATTAGAAATATAAAAACTATTACGCTCTCAGTTCAGAAATTTTCGAAGAATATTTAAAAATGTAGGCATTTAATTTTAGAGGAAAAAGTTACATTAATGCTTTATATTTTTTTTAAATTTTATTTTTTGGGGCATGAAATATTAAATCTGAAAAAAAATAATTGAATTAAGCATTTGCATTTTTTTTTACATATTTTGTTTTTGTTTGAAAAAACATTTTTTTAAATATTTCTTTTGTTTCAAAATTGTGGGGGAAAATATTCACATTTTTTTGTTGAGTAAATGAATTTTTAAAACGTCAGAATAAAAATTAAATATAAAGCTTTATTTTTTTTTAAATAAAAATTATTTTAGTCACGTTTGATTTGATTTCTGTGACGTAATTCAGCAACCATCTTAGATCGTAGATGCTTTACGGCGTAAATGTTAACAATCGACCCCATTGGCCAAAAAGTGCCAAAAGGAAAATTTGCTGAACTTAAACTCAAAAATGTATGTGTCGACCTGAATTTCCTGGAGATTTGTGTCCCTAGAAAGTTTGAATGGTTAAAAAATGTAGACGTGCATAGGGAAGAGTCACACACAGACTCACAGATTGCCTTTTATATATATATATATATATATATATATATATATATATATTGTAAAACATTCACAAGAAGAAAGAAACAAGACAATGTCAGCACACAGCGCATGAAACCCAGCGGACAAAAACTCAGTCTTTTATCTCAAAAGTGGACAGAAGCCTAAATTCATAAATAAATAGAAAATTCAACGAAATTTCAAATTCAAATTTAAATGACAAATTGAGACATTGATGACGTAAAAGGACGGTTTTTATTGGATAGTAAGAATCTCTAATTATATGAAATTTTATCGAATATGTAGCTTTGTCAACAAATATTTTTAAAGGTGTGATTGATTTGCAATAAATCTCAGTTGCATACAGAACGGACCCACAAACTGCTGCAATACTTGACAGAAATAGAATCTTTTATTATCGACCACCATTAATTAATTGTGACTTTCTTTTTGTGACCTTTTTCTATTTAAAATTGTGACTTTTTCTGTAACTTTATTACCGGTCACATATGAACCAAAGCCCTAAAGATATTCAATATCTTTTAAGTATATTGTTAATTCGAAACTTTGGAAAAGTTTAACTGCTCATAGAATGTGAAGTATATTTGGATGTAAAAAAGAATAATGGTTTATTCAAGTATAAAGTGTTTCGCGTCAGTCAGATGCTTCTATGGCCTTTGTCACTAAATGCATTTATAAGTAAAAAACGATGTTCATCACTTTAGAATAAAGTGTGATAGTCTCCAAACAAATTATCAATATTGATTAATAAGTATCAACAAAGAAAAGAGTTGTAGATTACTATGTGATGTCAGTTCTTCAATACGGTAGTGAATGCTGGACAATATCATCGAAGGTGAGAAAAAAAAATGAAGCAGCGGAAATGTGGTTTTGCAGAAGGATGCTGCGGATATCATGGACCGAACATGTGAGCAATGATGAACATTAATAGTGAGCATCAGAAAGAAACAACTGAAGTTCATGGGACATGCAATGAGGAAAGAGGGCTTGGAGAACCTGATATTGACAGGCCAGAGAGAAGGAAAAAGAGACATAGGAAGGCAGTGGATAACATATTTGTCAGGTGGATGACAGAACGGGGGTTGCTTGGAATAACAGGAGAAAACATATTAAGAGCCATCAGGGATAGGGAGATGTGAAAAGCCATGATCACCTACATCCTGAAAGGATAGGGCACATAGAAGAAGAAGAAGTATCAATATTATAATGTGAAATTCACATGACCTACAACACACGTAAATTTTTATGTAAAACACAACCAACATTACTTTTTTAAAAACATTTTTATTTTTTAGAATATTGACTTGCCTAATAAAATATATCAGTGTATAACTGACGTCAATAATTTAGTGAACATATTGTACTAAAACAGACATTATCTTTGCATAATCTAATTTATATATTTTCAAAATCATGAGTATAGTAACATACGTTTTTGTTTGTTAATATATTATGAATTTCATATGTATTTAAATGATTGGTGAACATTCGGAGAAAGAAAGAGCAAAAGAAAGAAAGAACAAAAAAAAGAAAGTCAAAAGAAAAAAAAAGAAAGAATAAAAAGAAAGAAAGAAAGAAAGAAAGAAAGGCAACTTCGGCAGTTAAACAGACACAAAGGAAAATAAAGAGAAAATCTATATTTACTAAAAGTACAGAAATAAACGCGGTTACTTACGCCATTGCCTTGTCCTAGTTTGCAATTATTTGAAATTTTTATGACGTGGGTAGAAATATGCTAGCTTGCTTACTAATTTATCGATCGCTGTCCTCTTTTCCAATCACACAGGGAAATTATAATTTTTACTATTGTTCTATGTCTAGATATGTCTAATTTAAAATGTGATGTAATAGTTCGTCTCTATTGTCTGAGTATATTAGCGGCTTAAGGTATAAGGCAGATTGATATTCTCATCGAGGTTTAGTAAAATTAAAAATTCAGTGCTGGTCCGATACTGGAAAACTCTACCAAAACTGTTACTACTTTTGATGTCCGTCTCCTATCAACTTTACTATCATTTTTGTGTGAATGAAGGATTAATACGTGTGTTCTATGCAGACTGACCTTTGTAAGGGCTCTATGTAAGTTCTTTCGAGAGTTATCCTTGAAAAAAAAAAGAAAATTATCCAATAATAAACATAACATTAAAACAAATTTGTATACTAAAATAAATGATAAATTCAGCATTTTTCTGCTTCCAAGTTGAAGTAACATTCACAAAATTTATGTTAAACTAGCAGTATAGCCCGGCGTTGCTTGGGTAAAATGAAACCTTTAAAACTAATCCATGGTCCTGGAGCTAAGACTCTTTGGAGGTTGGCTCAAAAAACTAAACAGCAATAGTTGTTTCTAGTTAAAGCGAAGCCGTAGACTGAAAGAAAAATGAATGGATGTCAGTCAAATTTTGATTTCCTGGTATCGATATCAAATTTTCTGCACTATTGTAAGAACTGCAACCTTGAAACTTCTGAATATTGTTTCTTATGTCTTTGTCTATGAGTGTATCAAATTTGATTAAAATCGGACCACTCCTTCTATAACCCGATTTTTTCGATTATCGATTTTCGATATTTATCGGGGGTACCTCGACACAAAACCTATAGTACAACTGTGTAAATTTTCAAGAAAATCGGTTCAGTCGTTTCGGAGTCTATAGGTAACGGATACACAGACACACACACAGACACACACACACACGCCGACACACAGACAAAGTTCCATTTATAAATAAGTTTAGATGAACGCAACAAATTCAATAAACATCCGAGCATTACAGACTTTACTGATGAGTGTAGTGACACGGCTTTCCTATGCAGCTGAGGTTTCTGTAACAATTTTTTATGAAATGGATTGCTAGTCCCACGTCCAGTTGGTTTTGAATTAAAGTCCTTTTTCTTCTAGCATGATTACTAACTAAGGTTAGAAGTCTGCTGCGCCATTAAAGTTTACCGAAAGAAGAATACATGGATATATATCTTTCCAAGAGTATTTATACAAACGTTACCCAGTCTGGAACTTGTACCCATTAATCGTTATGCTAGGCGCACTCCCTTTAGTATAATTTTTCCACAAGAAATTCATTTTATCACTCAAACGGAAAGCAACTGTCGCACAAGGATCACTGGCGATGTGGATATAATAGTTGGACAGATAACAAGAACGTGCAATAGGTTAAGTTAGATCAATAGATATCCGGAAAGGAAACGGGCGTGCCGAGTACAAGTCCTAGCCTAGTCTGTTGCACTCACTTTCAATTAATACCCTTGGGAAAGGCATAAACCAGTTTCTTCTTCCACAATTATTGGGTGAATATCATGATAGACTGGTCTATCTCTAATATTTGTCTATATTTCTGAGATGAAGTAGTATTTACTGCATTTACATTATTAGGACTATTGGCCTCATCTTTGTTGCAGTTTGTACGACGTTTCGGCTGTTGTACACTCCGACCTTCTTCAGATGCTAGGAATTTAAGCTATATCCACTGGGCTATGTGACCTTAAGTGGATATAGACGTTGGTTAGTTCCTGTGACTTGACCCAAAGAGTTGTGAGTTCAATACCAGGCCACAGCAGTGGTGAACAAAGTAATTTACAGGGTGATAACTTATGACTACCAGAAGAGGCATTACTCCGCGCAAGTAATGGAGTACATATACCCCAGTGATTGTAACAAAGGTTCAGTTCGAAATTCTTAGCACCTGAAGAAGGTCAAAGCGTACAACGGCAGAAATGTCGTACAAATGGGAAAAAAGATGAGGACAATAGTCCGAATAATGTAAATACTGTGGTCTCTCTATTTGCTTGTCTTACCGTTCACACTAAGAGAAGAAAAACTTTGAATTCAAAACTGTGTGGTAAGAAAGCAACGGGGAAAAACATCCCACTCCCTTTCCAAAGAAGACAGAACAAGTCATAGTTAATAGGGAAAGGAATCTGTGGACAGACCTGATCTCTTTCCCCCTGAAGTGACGTGGTCTTAAAGAAAACAACTGATACCGATTCAGCTTGAGATGAGCAGGGTTCACTTCTGAAACATACTGACAAGGATATTTTGATTCTGTGTATTATGTAAAGAAAACGCAAACATCAGGTCAAGGGCAGATTTGGACATGAAAGGCTTTAAGAGAAAAATGTGAAAGGAAGACAAAGAAAAGTATTGGTGGAAGACAGCGAAGAAAGTACTTTTTATCTAAAAAAGAGATATGACTGGGTAGAAGATTATCTCGCAGTAGACTGCGGTAGACTGGTTGCCGAGCAAGGCTATAGAACCCAATCTGTCTTGTTATTTGACTCATAGCTAGAGGGAGAAGAGATGTATTATATTATTAAGTAGTATTTATCAATTTATTATTTTATAACAATATAAAACCGATCCCCCATTTTATGCCCAGTAGAAGTCCTAATCATGTTTTTTAACTATTTAAGTCCTAAATGGGAGTCACTAAAAGAAGCAATGGTGACCTCAGCGAACAACATAGCCCCAAAGGAAATCAGACGAAGAAGAAAAAATGAGTGGATGACCGAAGAGATCCTCCACATGATGCAAAGGAGACAAAAAATAACGCCAAGACACAGAACAGAGTACAAAAAACTTCACAGGGAGATAAGGAACAAATGCAGACAAGCCAAAGAGGAATGGCTCAACAACAAATGTGCAGAAGTAGAGAGACTGAGCAGGAACAACAAAGCAGAAATGCATAAAGAGATAAGAGAACTGACAGGACAAAAAACCTGTTCCTCAACAGGATGCATAAAATCCAAGGAAGGGACAATCATAGTAGAGAAAGAGGAAATACTCCAGCGATGGGAAGAATACATAAAGGATCTCTTTGGCGACAAGAGAGAACAACCGAGAATACACAAGGAGATGGATGGACCGGAAATACTAAAATCCGAAGTGGAAGCGGCAATGGCCAAAATGAACAGAAATAAAGCACCTGGCCCAGATGGCATAGTGATAGAGCTGCTGACAGCCTTAGAAGAGTATGGCATAGAAAAGATTACCGACATAATAAACGAAATTTATAGCAGCGGAATAATACCAGACGACCTATGCAAGTCGATATTTATAGCACTGCCGAAGAAACCAGGTGCAAACGAGTGTGAACTACACAGAACTATCAGCTTAATGAGTCACATTACAAAACTGATTGTCAGAATCCTGATGAATAGAGCGAGAAGCAGAATCAGGCCAGAGATAGGACAGGAACAGTGCGGGTTCGTCAAAGACACTGGAACAAGGAACGCCATATTCATGATTAGGATGCTCTCTGAAAGGGCATTACAAATGAAGAAAGACTTGTACCTATGCTTCATTGATTACGCGAAAGCATTCGACAAAATACGACACAAAGAATTGATGGAAATGATAGGAAACCTCGACATTTTCGGCAAAGATATAAGAATAATCAAGAATCTCTACTGGCAGCAAACGGCCTGCATACGGACAGGTAACGATCTCAGTAGATACACAAAGATAGAAAAAGGCGTAAGACAAGGCTGTGTCTTTTCACCGGATTTGTTCAACCTATACAGCGAGAATATTTTGAGGACCCTAGATGACACACCAGGATTTCTTATTGGAGGCCACAACCTGAACAACATAAGATACGCGGACGATACAGTACTGATTGCGGACACGGAAAGGAAACTGCAAGATCTCATACAGAAAGTAGCAGTGGAGAGTGACAAGATGGGACTACAAATAAACTTTAAGAAAACTGAGTGCATGGTCATCAGCAAAAGATACAACCCAAAATGCCAAATACAGGTGGGGGATAACAGAATCAAACAAGTCCAAGAATTTAAGTACCTAGGAAGTGTCCTAACAGGAGATGGAAAGTGCGACACGGAGATCCGAAGGCGAATTGGCATGGCAAAGGACGCGTTCCAGAAGATGAGCAAAATACTAACACACAGGAAGATCTCAATAGAAACGAAGAAAAGAGTGCTAGACTGCTACGTGATGTCAGTTCTTCAGTACGGCTGTGAATGCTGGACAATATCATCGAAAATGAGGACAAAACTGGAAGCGGCCGAAATGTGGTTCTACAGAAGGATGCTACGGATATCGTGGACTGAGCATACAAGCAACGACGAAGTGTTAGAAAGAATGGCAACAAAAAGGAAATTGATGCTGAGCATCAGGAAGAGACAACTGAAGTTCCTGGGACATGCAATGAGGAAGGAAAGCCTGGAGAACCTGATACTGACTGGTCAGATAGAAGGAAGGAGAGACAGAGGAAGGCAGCGGATAACATATTTGCAGGGCCTGATCAGGTGGATGACGGAACGGGGGTTGCCAGGAGCAACAGGAGCAAACATACTAAGAGCCACAAGGGATAGGGAGACGTGGAGATCCATGATCGCCTACGTCCTGAAGGGACAGGGCACATAGAAGAAGAAGAAGTCCTAATCATGTATTTTAACTATTATATTCAGTCAGTCAGTTAAGTGCCATACGTGATACACGCTTTGGGCGATCATCTTGAAGAGACATGACTGACTGGGCAAAAGATTATCCCGCAGTAGATTGGCATTGCTTTATGCGGTAGACTGGTTGCCAGCCAAGGCTATAGAACCTAATCTATCCTATTATTTCACCCATAACTGGAGGAAAGAAACGGATTAGTATTTTTCCAAGGGTATTTGTGCGTAAGTGAATGCAACTGGAATTCGAATTTGGCACACCGATTTGTCGTTCCGAGTCGATATTCATTGAACCACAACGCACATCGTCTTCTGCAGTTTGCCCAATTTCCAATTAACAAACAAGTCCGGCTTGGAATTCTAAAGGCTTTATTATTTATAATTACAGAGGTTTTACAAAAATAGCTTTCAATTACAGGGAAGTGACAGTAAGCTTCTTTGATACTCCCGATGGTAGACTTAGTTTAGTTTATGTTGTCGTCGTAGGAGTTTCAATTATTCTACGAAAGTTCAGTTCTTCTAAACTCTTTGAAATTCTCATCGTGGTTCTTCCTAGCGTGTGAAGGTGCATGGCTACAGAATTCATCTTATTATTCAATAAGGTTTTTAAGAGATTTCTTTTCTGTAACGCCCAGATATGTTTTCAGCTTTTTACTTTATTCAAATTCTATTTTGAAATAAATTGGAATGGCGTCTTCCATTATTTGATATATTTTTTATTTATGTTGATTAAATATGCGGATTTGGAAAAACAAATTGAAATTCAAAATCCAACAAAATTTACTTTTCTGTTCTTCTGTTTCATGCACATAGTATTAGTTTTGCAGAGACACTGCTTTACACAATTCCCAGTGGATTATCTTTTCTAAACATTCATGTCTACTTTTGTCATTTCAAAATAATTCCTTGCATTCTATGATTAATAATCTATCCTCTATCATTGCATGATCTGAATTTGATAGATAGATAGATAGATAGATAGATAGATAGATAGATAGATAGATAGATAGATAGATTGATTGTTGGTTTAAAAATCAACACTGCTCGGTAATTGTTTCTTTCGCTCTTAACTTATACTAGCAGTATAGCCTGGCGTTGCTCGGGTGTAATGAAAGCTTTAAAAATAATCCATAGTCTCAGACTCCTTGGACGTTGGTACGAAAGACTAAAAAGCAATAGTGGTTTTCAGTTAAAGCGAAACCGTAGACTAAAAGAAAAATGAATGGATGTAAGTCAAACTTTTTGTATAAATGACATACAGACATACAGGCAGATAAACAGACACACACACACAAACATCTTATCTTTTTTATATATATATTATCGATTTTCTGCACTATTGTAAGAACTGCAACCTTGAAACTTCTGAATATCGTTTCTTATGTCTTTGTCTATGAGTGTATCAAATTTGATTAAAATCGGACCACTCCTTCTATGACCCGATTTTTTCGATTATCGATTTTCGATATTTATCGGAGGTACCTCGACACAAAACCTAGCTAAGAACACTCACAGACGCTTATAGTACAACTGTGTACATTTTCAAGAAAATCGGTTCAGTCGTTTCGGAGTCTATAGGTAACGGACACACACACGCACACAGACACATACACACACAAACAAATTCCATTTATAAATAAGTTTAGATAGGGCTTTAGACCAATATCCAGTACTTTTTTTAGCGGGCAGTATATATAACGATTTGTGTATCCGTTTTATACAAGGTGAATAACGGAAATGAAAGAAGAGGACTGACTTTTCCAGTTTTTCTCTTTAGGGTTGAAATTGAAATTTATACTGTTTTGGTAGGTGGGTTGGTATGTTTTCTATATAACAATATGTAGGTTATGATCATGACCAGACGAGGTTTATTCATGGTCATAACCTCAATATTATTTTCTATACTAGACTTAGATAATCTGATTCACGACCCATTCATTTCTTACAATGTTTTCAATCATCACAAGAACTTATCCATCGCCACTCAGTCCTTTATATACCCTAATACTACGTAATCACAGGGACCCTACAAAACATCGACGACAAGGAATGCAAAATGCTCTTACAAATATGTATATATATATATATATATATGAAAATATAAATAAATGAAAATGGGTGGGCGAAGATGAACCCAGAAACAAAACTAAAATATAACAAAACATTAAACTAAGAATAAAAAAATGTTAGTAGGATCCGTCCACCTCACACTAAAAAATATAAGCCGTTCAAGAATCAAGAAGCTCACCCACTAACAGTGGAAAAGATAAAAAAATAAATAACGGAGTCTTAAGATCAAAATTGACTCGGTCAATTTAAAAAAAACCCAAAGAAGACAGATAACACACTGGGGAGGTTGATTATCTCGATACAGATCATAACAAAAGATAATGCCCGGAACAGGCCAGGAACGACACTTACTCACATTAACTAGGTAGACAAACAGTTTCTATATTAACCAGGGAGAAACCGCCAGGAAAAAGGCCCCGTCGTGTCAATAGGGAGTTAGAAAAGAAAACCTGATTACTCGAACCGAGCTCTCAAATTTTAACCACCTTTTACTGAAATCTGTCGATAACAAACACTTTATGTCAGTTCTGGACTTCATCTAAAGCAGATGTCCAAAGGTTCTGATGAGAATAAAGTTTGTATCGCAAGATTCTATTCATTCGGGTCGTCCATACCACTCTTGTTACCTCGGCTGGCAATGTATGAGATAACATTTGTTTTAACCTAGAATATATTATTGCACGCGCATGCAAGATTGAAGTGGTAGAAGACGAAATTCGCACCGATGCCAATCAAGAAAATCTGCCTAGCTCCCTCTGAAAGCTATGTTGTTGATAGCACTTTCCGAATCAATCCCCATGTAAGCGAAACTCAGAGTTGCTGAGGTAATCTGCCGCTGGTGCCCAGTGGGGTCTGAAAGAGCACAAATCAGTCGACGACAACCCGATCCGTTCAAATGGTGGCTCCTTAGTGACCTGTCCACTAACACCAGATAGAAAAGCCTCCTATGTTGTGAAAGGTTACAGAATACAGGAAAGTTCCTCAAGGCCAATTGACTCTCTCTGAAGAATCTCGATTGATTCCGAGGCTCAAGACGACACTCAGCTCTACAAATGGGAGGGGTGATGGTAAGGCTAGGTAAAGCTCTCCTCCAAAATTGAACACTCTGTCAACGCATGGTATAGGAAAACCAAACTCGAGAGGTGTCGATGACTCATCAAGTTGTCATTCCTAGAGTACCCGTGATATTGACACTGAGCACAGACCTCTCTGCAGACCTGATGCTTTTTACCACTTCACTAGAGCGATGAAAACGAGATTTCAAGCGCCTTCCTACGGTTCTTGCCGAGTGGAAGTACAGACAACTGGTAAAGAATAAATGGTGCACGTCCCAGTCCTACTTTTACCTAAAATTGCTCTTCGGAACCAAGTTCGAACCGCTGCTTCGATTTCTGTCTGTCCCTCTGACAAATTCTCAAGTTAAAGGCCGGGTTCAAATCACATGCCGAGAATAAGGATAGATCCGTCAGTTCAACTGAATACCCCGGAAGAGCGACGCACTTCCGGTCACTTAACCGCAATCCAGAAGACTTGTTGCAGTTAATCTTGGCCCCTTACTCCTACCGTCCGCTGTGTCTTCTGTACTACATCAATGTCGTTACGGCACGACACGAAAGTCCAAATATTATCGGCGCACGAGGAAAACCTTGCTGGATTACTACCAAGGACACGTAGGGGCGGATTGGATTTCAGTGTTTGCTCCTTAGACGACAAAGGAGAGGCTCTATCGCTAAAGTGTAAAGTAGAGGCGAGGGTTATTGAGACAGTGAAAAATTGCACGACGGCTTTCCATTCAGGTCTATCTCAAGACAGGTTTTGGTGTGGCAATACAGAAGTTGGGTTTGAATCTGGTCGGCCTGCAGGACAGCAGCAAGGTACCGATGTTTAATATTATCAAATACCTCGGACTAATTCAAGTTGATCAGTGCATCTTACTTGTCGTCATTTATACCCGCTAGGATCATGTCTTTCACAACACGAATCATTTTGGAAGAGCCGAACAAGGTGCTACTAGTCCTCAAAAGATCCCTTCTCTTCAGGTTTTGAATTTGGAGTTATCCTTCTCCTAGACAAGTTGAAATGGGCATTTTCACGCAACTGAATGTAAGGAATCTGACTGGAATTCTAACTCGTCTCACTGATTCAACAATCCGAGCCATTATTCACTACGATATTTATTACACTTAAATAGGAAATTTTTATCGATTATTTTTTTCATTTAATTAGGAAATTTTTATCGATTAATTTATTTTCCTTGATTTTTACTATATTGAAGTTTGTTTGTCGAACACCGAAATGTTTCTAATTATATTTCTGTGCTGTTACGTTTGAATGTAAGTTTCCCAGAAGGCCACTGACTTTAAGTTTCGTACTTGTTCTTGCCTCACCGAGTTTATTTTTTGTTCGAGTCGCGGTTGATGGAGAATGATATTTGTTTGATTTTATTGGTGTGTAAAAAATGGGAATGTAAAAAATGGGAATGTAAAATGATCAATCGTTTGATTTTCGGAATATTTGTTATGTACCTTTGAATCGATTTAAAGTTATATCTTAGAAGTCTGCCTCTCCTTTGTTCTTTTAATGTCTATTTCAATCCTATCCCCTTGAAATTATTACGATTTCTGATTCTATCTCTTTGTTTAGGTTTATTGAAATTTCTTATTATCATGAGCGCATCGTTTCTGTACAATGCGATTTCTTTTTTTGGCTTAGAATCGTAACTAGCTTGTCGGATCTATATTCCAAGCAGTTTTCATCACAGATTCCCAGATCTACCTAAGATAACCTTTCTGACCCCTTTTAAAACATTGTTTATTTGTCGAAGAAAATGGATTTCCGACAGTGTTTTATATATTGATTTTGTCTGTTGTGATTTTCGTGTGTTCTTTTAATAGAGAGAGGTTCTTATCTAATGTCGGTCCATTGATGGATGGCTAGAAAACAGTAATATCCAATAGGGTGAATGTGTAGATATATTCATGCCATTTATTTTACGGAATTGCTCTCATACGGATTTTACAGTTTTCAATTAAGACCGAAAGGAGATTTTACTTATTTTTTCAACTTTTATTTTTGCTGGTTTCATAAATCTCAAAGTTGGGTTAGATTTGAGATTTTCTTTGTAGTCTTTTAGCGTGGAAAATACTTGAGATTCAGTTCGGCAGTTTGTATGGAATTTCTTTGGCTTCCAGATTTGTTACATATTTTGGTATTTTGGATGCATTCTTGTAGGTTTTATTTGGTTTCATTGCGTAATGATTTGTGTTTTGAAGGGTTTACCTTGTTGTGGGATCTCCTATTTGTATATGATAATGGACTCGACTGAATGTACATATACTTCTGCCATAGAGAGGACAGTAGTCGGAGCCGGCATTTGCCGCTCCTACTATGACACTATCAGCACTCTGCTTCCGAGCAGAGAGCACTAACCCATTCATGGTTCCGCCGAAGGGTAGAATCACGACTCGGTAATAATAGACAGAATTTTTTGGCCCGGCTATATGGCCGGGAAGACCCGCTATAAAATGACCTTGTCTCACATCTAACCTTGCGTGGGAAGGTTGGTATCTACTGTCGCAGGCGGCATTTGCCGCTGTTACTATGATACTGTCAGCTCTCTACCTTCTGGTGGAGAGCGTTCTCTGCTTTCGAGTAGAGAGCACTAACCCAGTCGTGGTTCCGCCGAAGGATAGAACGAATTGGGAAAGATAGTCAGATATTTTTGGCCCGGCTATATGGCCGGGAAGACCCACTATAAAATGACCTTATGTCACATCTAACCTTGCATGGGAATGTTGTTAAATACCGTCGCAGTTGGAATTTGCCTCTGCTACTATTGATATTGTCTGCTCTCTGTCTTCTTGTGGAGAGCGCTTTCTGCTTTCGAGCAGAGAGCATTAACCCATTCGTGGTTCCGCCTAAGGGTAGAATCACGACTCGGTAAAAATAGACAGACATTTTCTGGCCCGGCTATATGGCCGGGACGACCCACTATAAAATGACTTTGTGTCATATCTAACCTTGCGTAGGAAGGTTGTTAAATACCGTCGCAGTCGGAATTTGCCTCTGCTACAATGACACTGTCAGCTATCTGTCTTCGGGTGGAGAGCGCTTTCTGCTTTCGGGCAGAGAGCACTAACCTAGTCGTGGTTCCGCCGAAGGGTAGAATCACGACTGGGGAAAAATATATTTTTGGCTTGATTATATGGCCGAAAAGACCCACATTAAAAAGACCTCGTGTCACATCTCGCCTTACGTGGTAAGGTGGGTAAATACCGTTGCAGTTGGCAGGGAGAGTATTCATAGAGATCCGTTAGAGTTACTCATCCTTTTGCTGTTAAAATTGCGAAATCTAACTATAAGGTCTATGGTAAGTGTTTCTTCTCTCGCAATTCTTACTTATAGAATCTCTCTTCCAGTTCTTGCTTTCCTTTCAAAAATTATTTTCAGCATTCTAAGGACGTCATCTTCCGTCTCCTTGAATGCTGTCTTTTTGATTGTTCTTTCTTCATAATAACGTTTTTCCAGTTTCTTTTATACTGAGTAACATCCTGTCTTTTCATGGATTTATTTCCTTGCTTGGGAAGAAATTATTAAAATAAATTGATTACGTTGTTGTGAAATGTTATGTGTCTGAGAGTAATTTTTTTTTTAATCATATCACCTCAAGCAAGGCTGTAACGCCACTGATGTGCAGGGGGCTACATAGGCGTGAAAAGATTGGAAAAGAGAAAACCAGAAACCGCATCCTAAACAGGAAACAAGGGATGAGCCTCTTCACCTGTTCAATAGACGCGGATGGAGTATGAACCGGGCGATAGTTTAGTCTATCTACTCCAATTATGAAATTATTCCCAAAATGGCCAGTATTTTTCTTTTTGATTGGTAATTGTACTGCATTCCTCATGTATAAATCTGAGATTTATATACCATATTCTATTCGTAAGACTTTCAATGTATTTTTCTGTTTATTTTTATCTTGTTTAGTGAGACAGGAATGTTTTTAGGGAGTAGTTGAGGTTAAAATTTATGTGGGTGAGGTTTTGAGCCTATTGATATTATTCAAACGGTTCATTATTCCAGCTTATGCGCTCTCGACTAGAAACATTAACTCTAGTTCTGCTCAGTATATTTGCAGTACAAACCACAGATTTGTTATGGTGGTTTTCTAAGCGTATCTTAGATGTGGTACAAGGCCCAAAGTATGGGACACCCAGTGGAGATCGAAATCGTTTTTCAGTTGTAACTGATCTAGCAGGAGAATCTTGATAAACATTACACCACGTCGAGGTGACTTTATGATTTTCTAAACTTATCTTAGATGAGGCACAAGGCCCAAAGTATGGGGCACCCAGTGAGGATCGAACCCATTATTCAGTCATAATTGATCTAGCAAGACAAGCTTGCTAAAAATTACACTACGAAATTCTATGTGGCTACTGAAAATATAAATGTGCCTGAGCAAACATCTGCTACTGGGCTTAGCTAGAAATCCTAGTAGATTCTATAGGCCCATATATTTTTTCCATTTGTAAACGAGTTATTACGCGACCTAGGTTTCTACCTTCAGACGATTTGCAATATTGCAAATCGTCTGAAGACACCACTCATGGTAGAAACCTAGGTCGCGTAATAACTCGTTTACAAATGGAAAATATTGAAACGTTCTACAGTGTAACTATATTGAACACTTTTTACTATAAACGTGCACTGGTCTAATCTTATTATGACCAGAAACTAAGTAATCAATCAATCAATCAATCAATCACACACACACATGCATATATATATATATATATATATATATAAATATATATATATATATATATATATATATATGCATGTGTGTGTGTTTCGTTATACACAATTAATTGTTTATATCACCCGTAACTGAACTGTTACAAATACTCACTTTTATAAAATGTTCCTAATAATAATACAAAAATTTAATAAATATGTTTACAAAAAATCATTGAAAATAAAGTTATATCAAGAATCATCTTCTATCGGTAATGGAAGCGAATCCTATCGTCTGCTCGGTCACACACGACTGAGAACGATTTCATTCGCTTGTAATAAGATGTGCTCTGCTGAAGCAAAATGAAGCAGACATTGAGATATTAAAATGGTGATGGAAATTTTCTTCATTCTCTTGTACTTTTCCATTCTTATTTTTCATCGTTTTTTTTTTTTCGGTATTGTTATAATTAATTACATATCAATGCTTATCATTTGATATATTTTTCTTTCTTTCTTTCTTTCTTTCTTTCTTTCTTTCTTACTTATTACTTTCTGTTTTTTCTTTCTTTCTTTCTTTTTTTCTTTCTTTCTTTCTTTCTTTCTTATTAATTTCTGTTTTGCTTTCTTTCTTTCTTATTAATTTCTGTTTTTCTTTCTTTCTTTCTTTCTTTCTTTCTTTCTTTCTTTCTTATTACTTTGTTTTTTTCTTTCTTTCTTTCTTTCTTTCTTATTAATTTCTGTTTTTCTTTCTTTCTTATTAATTTCTGTTTTTCTTTCTTTCTTTCCTTCTTTCTTTCTTATTAATTTCTGTTTTTCTTTCTTTCTTTTATGTTATCGTTCGATTTCTTCTTTGATTCTTTTATTTTTTTTATCCAGATGATTATCTTACAAGCGGTGAATATTTCATTTTTGATCGCGGTTGAAGATTCGTCCAGTCTGGAAAACATTTGACTCCAAAGTACAAAACACCTGATTTTATAATGTCGTAAGCAGCCCTGCACTTAAAAATCACACAATCGAAACACGAAATGGATAATTCTAGAACAGTCTATAAACATTCTCACTGTTTCCTGTGATAAAAAGACGACTTTTCGAGAAAGAAATCGATTTAACCTTGGATTAAATTATTTTTATATCTCAAATGTACTTCGTTTCATTCTTATCGATCGGGTCCATTTCTTTTTTTAGCATGATTCATTTCTTTCTTTTACCATTTTTTTCTTTCTTTTTTCCGTTCTATTTCTATTTTTTTTATAATTAAGTCATTCCCACTCTTTTACCTTCGTTCTCCCCCCTTTTTCTTTCTTTCCATTTGCTTTAAGTTTTTCATTTCTTTATCTCTATTTGTATAAAGAGATATATCTATATATCAATCTTATTTATTTCTATCTCGCATTCAGTGTATGTTTCTTTTATTTTCATTTTGGATTTTTCTTTACTTAGTTTCTTTCTTGTATATTTCAGTGTACAGAGGACACAACCTCAAAAAGATATTAGAATCTTCTTAAGCGTCAAGAGAGACTGTTTCTCAAATGCTGTCAAACAAAGTAAGTATCTAAAGGAGTTTATTTTTGCGGATACTTTTAATAATCCTTTTTCATTAGACTGTGACATCATTTTTCTGATATTCAATTTTCTTCTTATTAAAAAACTAATTAAAC
Organism: Ascarosepion bandense; assembly: GCA_037127315.1. NCBI lineage: Eukaryota > Metazoa > Mollusca > Cephalopoda > Sepiida > Sepiidae > Ascarosepion > Ascarosepion bandense. The sequence goes on from JBBBDQ010001707.1 coordinate 2,287,922, forward strand.
TATTGTGCAACATCAGTATTTCGCTATGTCTGTGAATACTTGACCACCTCCTCAAAGATGAAGAAGAGACTTGAATTACCTGAAATGTCGTTCTACACAAGGAGGCTGAAAATAACATGGACCAAATATGTGAGCAACTACGAAGTTTTATAGAAAATGAAAACTAAAAGAAGACTTATAATGAACATAAAAAAGAACAAGTTGAAATTTGTAGAATGCATAATGAGTAAAACACGGATTAGATATGGTGATACCCAAAAAACAGATTGCTTGAAAGACAGATAGACAAAAAAAAAAATTATAACTATACTAGCGACCTTGAATAAATAAAGGATGGAAAAGGGGTTAGAAGAGATAACATAAAGAGAAAATTTATTAAGAGCTACAAATGACAGGAAATTGTGGAGATCCATTATCGCTAAGTTCTTGAAAAGACACTGCATATAGAAAAATAATTTCCATATTCGTTATTGTTATGCCTCTTTAATAAGTTTTGAAAATATAGTTAAATATAATAACAAGGAATAACAGGGTTTTTGATGACTAAAAACTAAGACAAAAAAAAAAAAACCGGTTACGCCCAGACCTTATCAAGATTTTAATTTTTAAATCGTGATTAAAAAATAAAATGAGAATTGAGGGAGAGAAAAAATTCAAAGAAAACTAGAGCCCAATCACACTCAGACCCAAAAGGTATTCTCTCTGCTTACAGAGAAAAGGCCTTCGGGATCTGATGTATATGGACTCTAGCACCTTTAGATGAAAGAGTGAGTGGGACCTTGATAAAATTGTAAAGTTCTCACCACTCAATCCAACCACACAATTCCTGCCATTTATCACATGCTGTGCTATGGAAGACCCGGTAGTATTCACAAGTTGGCTACTACTGGCGGCTGAGTCCAAAATTCTGGGAGGTAAATGCTGTTTAACTCTTTGATCCAAACGCTGGGGTGTTCTATCTATGTAGTCGCACCCGCAACTACACTGAAATTTGTAAATAACAGAATTAATATGAAGTGGAGGTAAAATATCCTTACGAATGAAGGAAAGAATTTGCTGTGTAAAAAATATTACACGAACATTGGCAGAAAAATAACACTTTCCAACAGACTGAGAAATACTTATATCGTGCAGCTTGCAATAAAGAGCAGGAACTATTTGGTAGGATTGAGTGGTGAGAACTTTTTAATTTTATCAAGGTCCCACTCACTCTTTCAGCTAAAGGTGCTAGAGTCCATATACATCAGATCCCGAAGGTCTTTTCTCTGTAAGCAGAGAGAATGCCTTTTGGGTCTGAGTGTGATTAAGCTCTAGTTTTCCTTGAATTTTTTCCCCTCAATTCTCATTTCATCTTTTAATCATGATTTAGAAAATCCCAGAAATTAAAAACTTGATAAGCTCTGGGCAAAACCGGTTGTTTTTTTTTTGTCTTAGTTTTTAGTATGTCATTAAAACTTCAATTATTTCTTGTTATTATAAAATTTTACTCTGTGAAGAATCTTTTCAAGTATATATATATATATATATATATATATATATATTCAGATACTTTAATCCAAGCGGAAAAAGCAGGAAGGTAAATTCCAAAAACCCGATCCTAATTAATATTAAAATTTTATTTTAATATTAAAAAATGATACAGGAAGAGAGCTCCATGTAATAAAATATTACAGAGCAAATATAAATTAAAATAGAATTAATTCAAGGATGTTGAATGACCATTTCGATATGAAAATCCCCACGGGGGATAACACATCACCTCAGCAACAAAAAAATCCTTTCAGAGTTTCTGAAATATGTATATATATATATATATGTTGGCAGTTGGATGGAGAGAAAGTGCTTTTTTGATACTGTCACCTATCATGTCTAATATACTGCAGTCCTGAAAATAGTAGGAAGGATGATGGAAAAAATATAGCTAGCAGAATTTAGTAGAGAAAGAGTATGAATGAGTCATCAGTGGCCTTGAGAGACAATTGACGAACATTCGAATATTATCTTGGATGTACACACCAAGGCTATGCATGGGAATGCTGGAATTGGTAAATAACTACTTAAATAGGTTTTATGCTTTTTACGAAAATTATCCGATGAAAATAATTTCCAAGTGGTTTACACACAGCAAAAACATATCTATCTAAACCTATTTATAAACCGGCAAAGAACATAAGAAAGAAAGCAAAACCAAATGCAATGCGCCAAATGCAGAAACGATGGCAAGGTAAGCCACTTTAGAGTCGATACTCTGCCCGTACGAAACCAGCTGATATAGACAAACCCTTGTACCCATGAGGAGTTACATAGTGCAGGTTTAAAAGCTGCACTGGCAAATATGCAACTTCTGCAGGAAGAAAGTTGCAAGGGCCTGATATGAACAGAAGCTTTAACGGTTTTATCGGACTTTAAAATACTCATAGACAGAATCACAAAACTAATCGCTTAGACATCGTTATCAAAAACCGATATAAAAATGTGGTTTCCGATTAACATAGCAATTCGTGAATATTGTTATGTATCTTTGAAAATTAAAAAAAACTATCAAAATACAAGGATCTAATATGTAGCATATGAGGACATCAATAATTCCACTTGTAGCTGGAGCACTCGGATTGATTAAAACATTCAATGTACTCATTGAAGGGATTTCTTGTAACATAAGATATCTAAACTTATTTCTAAATGGAACTTTTTCTCTCTGTGTGTGTGTGTGTCTCTCTGCGTGTGAGTCCGTTACCTATAGATTCCGAAACGGCTGAATCGATTTTCTTGAAAATTTATGCAGTTGTACTATAAGCGTCTGCGAGTGTTCTTAGCTAGGTTTTGTGTCGCGGTACCCCCAATAAATATCGATAATCGAAAAAATCGGGTTATAGAAGGAGTGGTCCGATTTTAATCAAATTTGATACACTCATAGACAAAGACATAAGAAACGATATTCAATTGTGCAGAAAATAGATAATATATATAAAAGGCAGGATGTTTGTGTGTGTGTATGTTTATCTGTCTGTATGTCCTTTATACAAATCCACAATTTTATCCGATTCTCACCAAACTTCACACAAATATTCTTTAGGCCGAGTCTGAGATCCAGGACAATGGATTAGTTTTAAAACTTTCATTACACCCGAGCAACGCCAGGCTATACTGCTAGTATTAAATAAGTAAATAAAAAGTCAGTAAATTACCTTTGGTTTCAGATTTACAAACAGAATATATATATATATATATATATATATATATATATATATATATCCAAGTGAAATAGGAACGAAAAAATATTAACAACGTTAATAAACATTATTTTAAAACAGTGCTCAATATAAAATAGAGCTATGAATATTTAGTATCTAGATATTCACTTTTAACTGTATGATCTCTCCTCTTTTTTTTTATATATTTTACCTCTAATTTTACCTTTATTTCATACTACAAATTGTGATCTAATTAAAGTTTTACATATAAAAAAGATTTCCTTAAATTTTAAATTAAGTTTAAATATAACAATATATTAAATATATAAAGGAAGTTTAAATACAAAACTATCTGTAACATTACACTTCAAAAATACGCATATGTCTATCCACTACCAATTCCAGTCTCTTCTTAGTCCATCCTCTTCTACTCCCTCCCATCCCATATAAATTTTCTTACTTCTTTCTGTTTGTTAAACTCAACGGCTTGGATATAAAAGGCTGTAAAGGACTATACTTTATCCTCCAATGTTAAACCTGTCTCTAAAATTTTCAACATGTCCATTAATTACCTCTCTCCTCTTCCTCTGTCCTCTTTTTGTTCAAATTATAACTTACAACTTCCAGTTCTGATTTCCTATTTTCTCTTCCCCACTTCCCCCTCACTCAAAATTTACCAATATAAGGAAAATAATTTTCAATCTCCCTTCATACTACCTGATAAGACATTGTCCTTTCACTGTCGAAATAAAGTGTACACTTTGTAGTAGATGATAATTTGTACATGTTCTAAACTAAAATAATATATATATATATATATATATATATATATATATATCAGCATGCAGTGTGGGTATAGAAGAATCCAAAGGGGTATCCTGTACATACAGTGGTAGGATAACTCTCTAAGAGAGCTCTAAACATATATGCATATAAATACATATAGAGCAAATATAAGAAAAATTAAGGCAGACACGTTATTTCATGGTGAATCGGAAGTATGGGCCTTTTTCAGGCGAACTATCATCAGCGTCCGTCTTTATTTTACAAAGGATTTTAAAACCCTTTGTAAAATAAAGACAGAAGATGATGATGGTTTGCCTGAAATAGGCCCATACTTCCGATTCATCATGAAATAACATGTCTGCCTTAATTTTTCTTATATATATATATATATATTCATGTATATGTTTCAATCGTTTCACCTAAAGGAAGGGTGAATAAATGAGAAATCGTTAGTGGAGAGAAAGGACAATAAAAGAGTTTTGTTCAGTAAGAGATAAAATGATGAGTAATGTTACAAACCAAAACAATGCACGACAGACGAGAATTGGGAAAAACAGAAAAAAACTTACAGTTGCATCTAGCCAGTTTAACCGTAAAATTTCAGTTGACTTCATCGGTTGACAATCAAGTCAGTCAGTAAGTGCCATACGTGATACACGCTTTAGGCGATCATGTCTCGAAAGAGACATGACTGACTGAGCAGAAGATTATCCCGCAGTAGGTTGGAATTGCCTTCTGCGGTAGACTGGTTGCCAGCCAACGCTATAGAATCTAATCCGTCCTTTTATTTAGCCCATATCTTGTGGGAAGCGACAGATTAATATATTTCCCAAAGGTATTTGTGCATAAGTGAATGCAAAGAATTCAACTGGGATTGGAACTCGGCTCCCCGATTTGTCGTTCCGAGTCGATATCCACTGCTCCACAACGCACATCCTTGCGTCAATCAAGTACTACGCTTAAATTCATGTGGCCAAGGCACGAAAGATGAAAATACATTTGGACAATTGCCATGAAAATATTTATTTAAAAGAAAGAAGGAAGTCATGTTACAGAGGTGGTAATCCGAGATGCCAGTAAACACCAATAACATTGCAGACACTTTTTATCTTTTTGGACCAATAATATTAAATATCCTCTTAATACATACATACATACATACATACATATCTATCTATCTATCTATCTATCTATCTATCTATCTATCTATCTATCTATCTATCTATCGAAAAGGAAGTGCGAAAAAGGAAAAATAGTGATATAAGTGCCAATTTAATATGTACGTAGATTGTGTGTGATAAGAGAAAAAACAAATAGGAAACGTTATCAATTTAACATGGTTCAATGTTATTAAACTTTCATCAAAGAAGGAGACATAAAGGAAAAAAGAAGAAAAAAATTCTGATATTTTTACTTTTGTGTTGTTTCATTTTCATTGGTTAATAATGTTTCGCATGCATTCGACTTTTTAAACCAACATTAGTATAATATTTCCAGTACAAAGTGTCGGAAATTTACAGATGTAACGGGTCTCCTGATTGGCTGATTTAACCCGAACCTCGTTTTGAACTTTAGGCGGGCTTTACCAGAGGTTTTATGTTTTTTTTACACGATGGTTTTGTTCTCTCCTTTTTTTCAGCTAGCACGAACAGTATCGGACGTATTTGTGCCGCTCCGGATTTTTGTTGCAGCAGGGCCTAAATTGGCGCCCACTTGTCTCGCTATATCGAGACCATCTTACCAATTCTTTGTAATCTTTTAGGCTAATGCCACAACTTTGTAACAGAGAAAATCTCTTGTTACCCTTCTTACCTTAAAAAGGATACCCTATGGGCAAAGCCTTGCCTTCCTAGAGAAAAATTCTCTAAGCACTATCATCTTATACCAAGATAAGAAACTGTGAAAGAAGCTGACCCAGAAGAAAGTTCCTGTACGTCGCGGATCGCAGTTCCTTGTGTCTTTTTCATCCCACTCCTAGACGGAGGATACTATACCAAGCTAAGCAGAGAAAAGAGACTATACCAAGCTACACTGTAGCAGCAAAATTCAGCATATTTTTGCAAGACAAATAAATTGTTTTTTCTATACCAGGTATGTCTTGTTATGTTTGATAATTTCCTTTCACTGCTTAAGCGCTAAGCTATGTGAATATATTTCTCACATAGCTTTTATTGCAAAAATATTAGCGTTACATATTTTATTGTAAATTTTTCCCTTCCAGAATTGTTATTTGTGTGATTTTTTTTTGGTGCTTCTTGTCTGCTACCTAAAAAAAAAAATTTTTTTTTCAAAATTTGTCGGAGAGGGGGTTAGTTTGACTGGATAAGCCTTGATATTTCCTTATTTTCTCTCTCTCTTCGCATGTTATCCAGGTATGCTTGAGGGCGGCATATGGCGGGAGAGCGGCAAAATTTAAAACCTGTCTCTCTTCAACCTTTAAAATTACAATTGGAGTGTCCTGACTTCAGTGGGTCTCCTTCAGCGGATAAATTTGAATTTCGGACATTTCTCAGAAGGTTCGAATTCTGCACAGCCGACTTGGGAAGATATAACATTTGGTGCTTGTTGTAGTGACGTTAATGCTTGTTAATATAACATTTAGTGCTTGTTAATATAACATTTAGTGCTTGTTATGGTGACATTTAGTGCTTGTTAGTGTAACATTTAGTGCTTGTTAGTGTAACATTTAGTGCTTGTTAGAATAACATTTAGTGCTTGTTAATATAACATTTAGTGCTTGTTAATATGGCATATGGTGCTTGTTATGGTGACATTTGGTGCTTGTTAGTATGACATTTAGTGCTTGTTATGATGACATTTAGTGCTTGTTAATATAACATTTAGTGCTTGTTAATATAACATTTAGTGCTTGTTAAAATAACATTTAGTGCTTGTTAATATGACATTTAGTGCTTGTTAAAATAACATTTAGTGCTTGTTAATATGGCATTTAGTGCTTGTTATGGTGACATTTGGTGCTTGTTAGTATGACATTTAGTGCTTGTTATGATGACATTTAGTGCTTGTTAATATAAAATTTAGTGCTTGTTAATATAACATTTAGTGCTTGTTATGGTGACATTTAGTGCTTGTTATGATGACATTTAGTGCTTGTTAATATAACATTTAGTGCTTGTTAATATAACATTTAGTGCTTGTTATGGTGACATTTAGTGTTTGTTAGTGTAACATTTAGTACTTGTTAATATAACATTTAGTGCTTGTTAATATGACATTTAGTGCTTGTTAAAATAACATTTAGTGCTTGTTAATATAGCATTTAGTGCTTGTTATGGTGACATTTAGTGCTTGTTAGTATGACATTTAGTGCTTGTTAATATGACATTTAGTGCTTGTTAAAATAACATTTAGTGCTTGTTAATATAACATTTAGTGCTTGTTATGGTGACATTTAGTGCTTGTTAGTGTAACATTTAGTACTTGTTAATATGACATTTAGTGCTTGTTAAAATAACATTTAGTGCTTGTTAATATAACATTTGGTGCTTGTTATGGTGACATTTAGTGCTTGTTAGTGTAACATTTAGTACTTGTTAATATGACATTTAGTGCTTGTTAAAATAACATTTAGTGCTTGTTAATATAACATTTGGTGCTTGTTATGGTGACATTTAGTGCTTGTTAGTGTAACATTTAGTGCTTGTTAGAATAACATTTATTGCTTGTTGATATAACATTTAGTGCTTGTTATGGTGACATTTAGTGCTTGTTAGTGTAACATTTAGTACTTGTTAATATGACATTTAGTGCTTGTTAAAATAACATTTAGTGCTTGTTAATATAACATTTAGTGCTTGTTATGGTGACATTTAGTGCTTGTTAGTGTAACATTTAGTGCTTGTTAGAATAACATTTAGTGCTTGTTAATATAACATTTAGTGCTTGTTAATATGGCATTTAGTGCTTGTTATGGTGACATTTGGTGCTTGTTAGTATGACATTTAGTGCTTGTTATGATGACATTTAGTGCTTGTTAATATAACATTTAGTGCTTGTTAATATAACATTTAGTGCTTGTTATGGTGACATTTGGTGCTTGTTGGTATGACATTTAGTGCTTGTTATGATGACATTTAGTGCTTGTTAATATAACATCTTTTTGGCGTTCCCTCTCATGTCTATTCGGATAATGCTAAAACCTTTCTAGCATCCGGCATTATGTTGTCTGAAATTTTCGTTTCCGACGAATTCAGGGAACATTTTAGGTCCGCTTCCATTAGTCATCACACCATTCCCCTTTATTCCGCCTGGTATGGGGGCGCATGGGAGAGAATGATCAAAACCATGAAGCAATGCTTGAAAAAATTAATAGGTAGGAGGAAAATTCAGTATTTTGAATTTTTAACGATAATTTCTGACGTGCAGAAAGCGATCAACGATCGACCGCTGACTTATTTTACCGCTTCAGAAGGGGGCCTAGATATTTTAACCCCCAATCACTTTCTACAAACTGGCTACAATCCACGTTTGTTAATTAGTAACTATGGATCGGAAGATCTGTGCCCCGATCCCCCTAGTAGAATAAAGCTGGTGCAATCTTTGGAGTTAAGACATAAATATGTCGAAAAATTTAGGAAGATGTGGCACAATGATTATCTGTTGTCTCTGAGAGAGAGGGATACGAATTTGAAGGGAGATTGCCCTCTAAAGGTGTCAGTTGGAGAAATTGTATTAATCAAATCTCCTAATAAGACTAGACCTTTTTGGAGTCTAGGTAAGGTGCTTAGACTCATTACCGGGAACGATGGTAAAGTTCGCTCGGCCTGTGTGTTGAGGAACGGTTGCGAACAGGTTCATTCCTTAAAACATTTATTTCCCCTGGAATTAAAGGCAGACAGAAGCACATTCAGTTCCCCTTGATCTTATTCTATGAAAAAAAAAAGTAATGGATAACCATTACTTTTTTCGTTCTCCGTTGGCAGTGTGTCGGAAATTTACAGATGTAACGGGTCTCCTGATTGGCTGATTTAACCCGAACCTCGTTTTGAACTTTAGGCGGGCTTTACCAGAGGTTTTATGTTTTTTTTACACGATGGTTTTGTTCTCTCCTTTTTTTCAGCTAGCACGAACAGTATCGGACGTATTTGTGCCGCTCCGGATTTTTGTTGCAGCAGGGCCTAAATTGGCGCCCACTTGTCTCGCTATATCGAGACCATCTTACCAATTCTTTGTAATCTTTTAGGCTAATGCCACAACTTTGTAACTGAGAAAATCTCTTGTTACCCTTCTTACCTTAAAAAGGATACCCTATGGGCAAAGCCTTGCCTTCCTAGAGAAAAATTCTCTAAGCACTATCATCTTATACCAAGATAAGAAACTGTGAAAGAAGCTGACCCAGAAGAAAGTTCCTGTACGTCGCGGATCGCAGTTCCTTGTGTCTTTTTCATCCCACTCCTAGACGGAGGATACTATACCAAGCTAAGCAGAGAAAAGAGACTATACCAAGCTACACTGTAGCAGCAAAATTCAGCATATTTTTGCAAGACAAATAAATTGTTTTTTCTATACCAGGTATGTCTTGTTATGTTTGATAATTTCCTTTCACTGCTTAAGCGCTAAGCTATGTGAATATATTTCTCACAAAAGAGAGGATGACTCGTCCATTCAAATTGTCAAGAAATTAACGGATTACAACCCTACTAAAAAAAACAAAAAAAACGTGAATATTACTTGATGCATGTCAGTGTATAATAATTGTAGTTTGTCTCTGGAATTCAGACGCTATTGTATGCTTGTAGGTGTTTGTGTGTGTGTGTATGACTGGCAGACATTATGTTCGTTGCTTTTTCGCATGTTAGTTGGAAACTTATTCATGTACCTCCCGTTTATTTTAGATGAACACGTTAGATTACTAAGAATGAATTCAATAAAAGTTGGTGTTGTAATATAATGATTTTGACGTGGTAATTTAGTAATATTGTTATTAGTAGGCTCTCGAAGTACGTTTTTTGTAAAGAATTATGTTCGTTTTTAATTACGGTGGGGTTAGTAGAATAAAAGTTATGGAAGTTTCGTTTCTGTGTATTACAAGATTGTTTGATTGATTACCTAAACGTGATTTTCATTTATGTTTGTAGCTACCTACTTTGAGATATCTTGATGCCTGTCCGACATAATTCTTTTACATTGCAAACAATTTATTTGATAAGTACCGGCATCTGAATTGGTGCTGGATTTATTTTTATTCTTAATTATATTTCTGATTGTCTTGGTGGCGAAGATCCTCGTCTTAAAGGTAGCAAATGTATTTACAAGTTTAGTAGAAAGAGTGTTAGAGGGTCGAAATATGAATTTTGATGTTATCGTCGTTAGAAGTGCTAATTGTGATGCTTCGGTTTTGGACTAGTGGATTTTGTAAACACGTTTCTAAGGTTGAGGGTGAAAAGGTATTGGTACTGAAGAAGTCTAAATGATTTATCAATATGTAATTCGTTATTGTTACGTATTAATTAGGTATTGAGGATTTGTTTATTTAAAATTCGTGTAGGTTCAAGATAAATTATTACGTCTAATTGAATTATATTATGAGTATATAATAAAAGAACGTGATTATATATATATTTTATATATATATATATATATATATATAGAGAGAGAGAGAGAGAGAGAGAGCACTCTGGCTATTGGGAGTGTATAATGATAATATACGCGCTAAAATGTCTGCCTTCTTCTAGCGAGCGCCCATAGCCCAGAGGTAGAGTCGCCGACTGACGCCAATTCGGTCGGATTTCAATCCTGGGCTAAAAGCAATCGGAGTCTAACCGTACTGATGAGCTGTGATGCAGCGAAACAGATCTGTCTGCGGATGACTACTATATATATATATATATATATATATATATATATATATATATATATTTCAATCCAAATTTCTATTTCTTATTTGTCTTTGAAATATTAATCAAAATAAGAGTACCTCAAGGTACAGTTTGTGTCTGTGATAGTTGTGTCTCTATGATCGTGGTTTGTCAGATAAGTAGAAGATAAAGGGGTGGGGTAGATAATTAATACTTAAATTGAAAAATAATGAAAAATATTCAGGGAAGCACCCACATGGCAATTCTGGGGAAAAGAGATGTAAGTGTGAAACTTCATTCTTTTGAAATACGGGGGAAATAAAGGTGCTACGGGTCCGTGAGAGTGACGCGACGTATTCTGATAGTAAAAATCTGTACTGGTAGGCGCCTTAACAAGTAGAAATTACCTTATTAATCATAAAATTAACTCCAAAACACCTGCCATAAAAATTGAATGGTTGTACCCCAAAAAATGATAGTGTAATTATAAAAAATGATATATATCTTATAAAACAAGAAAAACAAGATATAGTCTGATGGTTAGTTTGAAGATGCCACAATACATTGACGATGGAGAACTACAGAGTTCTGGAAAGGTTGGTTTAACTGCAGATTCTTATTTTCTTGATAAATGATAAGCTGCAAATTATAAATTCTTGATTTTATGTAAGATCGAACATCTAACATAGGAATATAATAAACCCTCACGTACACAATGTTTTATACATGCGTGTAGACGTATTACTATAAATAAGAATACACACACACACACACACATATATATATATATATATATATATAATGAGTTATATAAACAGAAAAAAATATACTCTATCCATGAAGTAAAGAGATCAGTGCAAATCGATATGAAATAAATACCTTTAATCTGTCAATCGATCAGGCACTGAGCTCGCCAAACATTCATTCATCTGTTTTCACTGGTCGATTTCCACATGATCGATTGTCTTTATAATATTTTCAGTGTTCGTGTGACCGGATATATATATATATATCGCACAAAGGCATACACACACATACACGCACAGACCCATTCCCAGACAGACAGAGATTCACCTATAGTGTATATTTGATATCACATTTTTTGTTATAATAGCTTTTATTGAAAGCTATAGATAAGATGTGCTTTCATCGTTTTTTGCTGTAATTTTCTCTTGTTTTCATACAAGATAACGGATGTTTGGTTCCAGTGGTTGAAGGAAATGAAAAAGAAAGAGTGAAAATGCCACTTTCGTACAATTAGAAATCGATATAAAATCGAAT